>JAIWVJ010000055.1:2500-57583 GCA_024322285.1 Musa beccarii
TGGTGGCGAGCGACAGTGGTCCGAGCCGGACGGGGCTCACTCCTCCCCGCCCTTCTTTCCAGGGGACTTGGGCGCTCGGTCCCGAGGACGCTTCTCCGACTACACTCGACGACGACGCGCCGCCCGATTCTCAAGCGGGCTGATCCCGCGTTCGCCGCCGCTACTAAGGGAATCTCGTAAGTTTTTCTCCTCCGCTTATTTATATGCTTAAACTCGGCGGTAGCCCCACTGGGACTGGGGTCGCAGTCCGTGGCATCGACTCCTCCGCGCCACGGCTTGGGTCCTCAAGGCCTCGCCCGGTCCCGAAGCACGCACGACGACACCGCGCAAGGCATCCACCACGGCCGTGGTTCGACAACCAACGACGACCCGCTTCGACCAACCGCACCTTCACGGGGGGACATCGGGGCATTCATCCTCCGATTCGCCGAATGGGGTACCGACGGTTGCCGAAATGCGCGGACGCTCAGGCAGCGTGCTCTGGCGGATGGCTCAACTCGGCGGTTCAGAATTGGCAATGCTCAAAGATTTCATTCATGGTTCACGGATTCGCATTCACACCAGGTATCGATTTCGCCACGCTTCTTCATCGATGCGAGAGCCGAGATATCCGCATGTCGAGAGTCGCCCAATGGGGTCACGGGCCGAATGGGGCCTCCCGCACATGACGACGCAGGCCCTCCAACTCCGATGCTTGTGTTCCTTGGCGCCGCCGGGTTGGTAGTTCATCCTCGCCGCGCCCTCCCACCCCGAGGGCGGGCCGACATTAGCGCCGCCGACAAGCCCGACGAGCGAGCATTCGCTGACGATTCGCGTCATCCTCATCAATGGGTCTCGATAATGATCCTTCCGCAGGTTCACCTACGGAAACCTTGTTACGACTTCTCCTTCCTCTAAATGATAAGGTTCGACTTTCGCGACTTTCGCGCGCGCCGCGGCGAATCGCCGCCCTCACTCGATCCGAACAACACTTCGACTCATTCAATCGGGAGGAACTCACTTCCAAAGTGGCAATGCTCACAAGGGCGCTGAATGGGGGTCAACGCGAACACATGACTCGCGCCAACACAAAGCTTCAAGACCCACCCACATTGTTATGGGATCTATGATAGATGAAATGCAAAGGAGCTCGAGAACGCCTTGATATGGCCAAGGCTATAGACTGTTGAATACATCGAGGTAAGCCGCAAGCCCGTAACATCTAAGGGCATCATGCAAGTTTCTATTGCCTCAAATGATCCGTGGCCTAAACGGTGATCCAAAACTTTGGTCGAAGAAGATGCCCCGCTGGGAAGAGCTAGCAAGGTCTGAGGACTCGCTGGATGACAACCAGACAACTTCGAACCGTGAGCCATGAACCACCCTACCCGAGAACACCGAAGTTCATCGCAAGGAGTAAGTTTCAGTTGAGACAACTCCACCAAAACTTCCATTCGGGACTATGTGAAGCAATTTTCTGCACTAATGTTGACATTCAAGATATGTCAAAAAATCGTAAACTTTCTTTAAAAAGCCAGCCTTTAAGCCTCTGGCATGGCGGAGTTCAAGAGAACATGGCTCGATCAACTTCCATCGCTTTGGTCATCAGACAGAACTTCATCGCTGCGCCTTAAGTCACCGACTTTTCGAGAGGAATTGCAGCCGCAGAAATGCTTCTTCGACTTTGCTTCTTCAAGGACCCGAGGAAGAAGAAGAAATCCCAGAAATCAACAACCAAGGCACCCTAATCGGGAAGGAATCTAGGGGTGACCAAAGGAAGAAGAGTTTCCATAAGGGGCCAAACTCAAATCCAAGGGGACCTCAAAACCTAGGACATGTTTTTGTGCGGAGGACCACACAAAGTATGTATGGGATGCCCAAAAAAACAGCACTCAATGCCTTGTCGGCTTCCATCAAACCCCTAAGCCGCATAAGGGTAAGGCAAGCTCTGCCCCGAGTAGCCGAGTAGCTCGCGGCAGCGACGATGAGAAGTCGAAGGACCTGCCTCCAATGGGGGCGCGATTACCGCTTGTTGAATGCATTTGGGTCAAGTGGGGAGAAACCGGTCGGAAGCCGCAAAAAAAGAAGTGAAGCAAAAGCAACAAAACATCGACACAATGGCCAAACCGCCCAATGACACGGTGGACATGCACACCACAACATCGCCAGACCAACCGCATCGACTAAGCTTAATCTGGATGAAGTGCACTTGATGAGCTTAGCAAGAAGAACTTCGCATCCTGCGATCGAAGCTGCGCTTGGTTAATCTTAAGAAGAACCCAAGCGGATGAAGGGCGGTTAATCTCGAGGAAAGCAAATGCAAATGATGGATGCTGGGGATGTCTCCATGAGATCGGATCGGATGATGGATGGCATCAAACATGATGGAGTAATGCCATTGGATGACTTCAAGTGATTCTTCGAATGCCGATGGAGCTCCATGATGCCGCAGATGATGGATGCCGATGCCTCCTAGACTCCATGTCTAATGGGAGGTGACAACCACCAGTGGTTCCAATCCACCAAGAGGAACCCAGATCCCAAAGCCAAGCCTATCAAAGCTATAATAAATAAAGAAGGCATACGCAAAGGAGAGTTAACCTTGTGGCTGCGATGAAGCTAGAAGAAGCACTCGGGGGAGGCCCCCAGAAAGAACCGAAGAACTGGCCGCGTGCAAATGCAAATCAAGGAGATCAACATTCAAGATGCAAATGCCCAATGCCAAGCCATGGCATGTTACCACCCGAAATCGTGTTCATCGAGAATCATCGCCACCGAGAGAGCCAGATGAGATCATACAGACCGAGCTGAGCAGAGATGCAGAAAGCCTCGCGAGAGCAAGCGGCCAAAGCGCAGCAAGCATGGAGCTGCATCAAGCAGCTCAAATTCAGAGCCAATCGCTGATGGGAGTCTCATCGAGAGCCTTCCAAAGCACCATGCATCGAGCTCCACTTCATCTAAGAAACAAGATGGGAGTCTCCCGATGCAAGCATCGATTATCGAGCCCTTAACAAGGTCATGTGAAGAACAAGTATCCCATCCTCTCATTGAAAGCAGGACAACTTGTTCGACCAATTCATGGCAAAAGCAAAGTATTTTCAAACTCACGGGGTAGGTGGCAAAAATGATTTGAAGGTGATGAAGTAAGAGACCTGTGACGGTGTGTATGGAGCGCTTGAGTTCCTCGGTGATCTTTCGCAACCAACGCCACCGCTTAACGCAACACATGAAACCAGCACTCACTTCTACCGAGACCATTCGAATCGACAAGTAGTTCATTCAAGTTTATCGATATCTACGACAATTTATGGTTACTGCCACTTGACGCACAATTGACAGCTCCTCACACTTCGAATCTTCAAAGTTCTCAAAGAGAACAAAAAAGAAAATCTTCAAAGCGCTAAAGAGAAGAATTCATTCATCGAAAAAGAGAGAAGTGCGACTTTGGATGCAAAGAGATCTTGCATGGGGCAGGAGCGGAAAGCTTTGCAAGGTTCCATTCAGATGCAAAAAGCAAAAAGCAAAAAAGCCTAGGATCGGCAAACTCCAAAGAAGGTGCCCGAACCGAGATCCTTCCTGGGTTTCATGAACTACTATCGACGCGCTCATAGCAAGCAAGCGCAATCCAAAAAACAGAGTTGTGAAGAAAGAGCAGCCTTGGAGATGGTCCGACAAATGTGAAGCGGCATTCCAAGACCTAAAGGCTGCGCTCGAAGAACCAAAGGCTCTCAAATTGTGACACCTTCAGTCCATACGATCAAGCCGCATCAGCGGATCTTCATTACGGGAGATGCCTTGCAGGAGGGCCATGCAAGCGAAGCTATGGGCCAATGGACCAGAAGCGAGAAGCCGAGAGAAGAAAGCCAATGAGAGCGTGAGACCATGAGCACCGATCCATGGCCATGCATGCACAGGCACGAGAAGGAGATGACACCTGACGCTCGCTTGGCGAGGATGGCGACACTAGCTTCTCGGCTTGACGAGCTGATCCAAAGAGACAACTCGCTCCTCAAAAACGAAGCGACGTGAGCAAAAGAAACTTCCATGCAAAGCCAAAGCAGCAGACGATGGAATGGCAAAAATGGAAATAAGCAGCAAGAGTAAAAGAAGAGCAAATGTGCTGATGCCTTGAGTCAAAAAGTGGAGGCCTGGAATGCTATGCAACTAGAGGGCAGAGGCCAAACAAGCCTCGCTTGCAATCCAACTTTCTTTCCCGAATCAAGGATGGATCAGTGCAAAGTGATCCCAAGCAAGAACCTTGATGCAATTGATCCAAGCATTTGGGTCCGAGGTCCAGAGGGTCCAGGGAGGGAGAAAAGGGAATAGACCCAAAGGGGATCTGATAGAGTTTAATGCGTGAGGAGTGAGCTTTGAAGGATTTGAGGGCGTGAGCTTTTGAAGGATGTCATGATTCCCAGGGGGAGGATCATCCGGTATTCATCGAACATTGGCTCTCATGGAGAGGGCCTTCTATTGGCCAAAAAAATGGGGATGGATGTGGAGAACTTGAAACAAACAACTTGTCAACAAGTTGGAGCAACAGGCAAGCGTGGAGGAGTTTTAGAGCGCCGCTGAATCGCACTGCAAAGTAGCGCAAAGGGAGAGCATTTTCTCTCAAGACTTCATCTAGCTTGATACAAGAGGGCTAACTCGACTGGATCGATAGGATGTGAGTCGATCGATTTGCCGAAGCATGCATCTTCATTGCCGCGCCGCCACAATCGCTCAAGCAGAGGAAGAAGCGGTTAATGATGAAGAATGTGGTGAAGTATTGGGGAGTCCCGCACAATATATAAGTGATCGAGATGATGCGGGCGTTTCGGGACGATTCTCGACCGACCGAAGAAATTGTTGGGAAGTTCCATACTGAAGCTCTTCAACATTCTCCGGACCCAAGCCACAAGCCTCCGCCAAAATAAAGCGAGAGCAAAATAAAAGCAAAAACCAAGTGCCAATAAACGAACCCAGAGCAAGACTGATTGAGTCTCCGACTGACGTGAAGTGCCAATCAACGACAAGTCGCATTGGGTGACAGCAAGTTGGACATAGCCCATTCTCCTCCAATCCAACCGACAGAGCCCTGATCAGATCCAACACATGACACTTTCAGATCACACACACGCATCGACACTGCTCCATCGTCCACACTTTGGCTATGATAACAGCGAAAGTCCGGCGTATCACTTGGCTGAAAAAAGAATGGCATCGAATGCAGAATTGGCGCGGGCCTACTTGGAGAAGAAGGCGAAAGATGAAGAAGAAGTGGGCAGACTTGGGAAGGCGCGCCAGAACCCAGAATACAAAGTCGGCGATTTGGTGTTGGTGAAGCTCCAACCAAAGATCACTCCAACCTTTAGAACATAAAATTGCGTGCATGCGCAAGTATGATGGCCCCTTGGGGGCAATGTCAATGGCCCTGGGCAAAGGCTGCAGGGTGCAAAATCGCAAGGCAGCAATTTTCCTCAAAGATGCATGCATGCCATGCCAACTTGAAATACCCTCCAGCGCTCCGCTCAAGATGCTTTCAATGTTTTCCATGCCAAGCAACTTGAAGCTCCACCGCGAAGCCGCAAGACAAGCCTCCGAAGCGCTTCAAGCAACAAGCGACCATTTTGCCACAAGAAGCAGAATTTTGAAACCAATAGCAGATCGCAGACAACGGTGAAGTGAAACCCAATGGAAAAAATTGAATACTTGGTGAAGTGGCAGAAAAGCCCAAGCCGGCCGAAGAAGCCGAAGATCCCTCCGACATGAAAAAGCAACTATCAAAGCCGCCAAAGAGCGCAACGAGGGTGGGGGGGCTTAAGTGGGGGAGAATGTCACGAACGCGTCGCGACACGCAGCAACTTCGCCAACGCTCCGCTCGCTCGCCGCTTGCCCATGCTTCATATCATATTTTTTTTTGCCATGTTTTTTGTGCCCTGTTTCAAAAAAAAAAAGCAAAAAACAGCAAAAAAGCGCAAAGAATCGCGAACGCGCGCGTAATCCTCCCGATCCAAAAAAATTGCGCAAATCGCCGCGCGCGCTCCAAGCGCATCAGCTGCATGCACCGGCTGGCATTTGGGATCGCTCAGCCGGCCATGGCTCATGGCATGGTGGCCATGGCAAGCACACTGGAACCTTTGCCCGAAGTGGCACACTTGGTCTTGCACTCCAAGTTTCAAAAAGTGACTTCACTTGCGCCACTGGCATGTTTGAACACTTCTCGACTTGCTGCAGCGCAGACTTGACTTTGCTTGCTGCAAGCCCCAAGCTTGCCACCCCTTAAAGTTTGCTGACCCTCTCCTCTCTTCACCCTCCTCCTTTCTTTCTGTGCTCTCTTGCTCGCTTGCTCCAAGTGCTCAATTGCTTGTAAAGCTTCTCTTCGCTCTTCTTCGAGACGGGACTTGTCCTCGCCGCTCCAACAACTAATCAACTTCTTTGTCCTACTCCACGAGGTGTCCTACGGACTTCTGCCTTTGGCATGGGATCGCTGAGCAAGTTGCTCGCAAGCAGCGCCAAGACTTAGCAATCCAAAAAGCTTCGAGGCCAAGTGGGCGCAAAGGCTTGAGCTACTTGCTTCAGGCCTTCAAACTGGCTTTTTTGCTTAGCAGGCTCACTGCAAGCTGGCAATGCAGCAAGCGCAGCAGTGCACTTAGCATCTGGCGCAACTTTTCATTCATTTCTTGCAATCCAGCACATGCAAGCTGCGCCTGCCCTGCCATCCACCCAGCCAGCATTTGCAAGGCAGCTTGCCGGGGCTTCCAGGTGCTGAATGGCCGATGCGCCGCCGTTCCGCGCAGCACGCAAAAACAGGCGCAAAACAGCCAAAACGCAAAAAAAAAAACAGGCTTTTTTTTCGAAAGCGAAGCGAAGCGCGCGGGCGCAGCAGCGCGCGGGCGGCGCTGCCCCTGTGATCCTGAAGCTTCAGCCCCCATCGCTCCAGCCCCCCCGGAAGTTCCTTCGGGCAGCCTGGTCACGTGGTACCCCCGGGGACTTCAGCCAGCCGACCGCCGCGCTGACGCAAAAAGCGGCGCCAAACAGCAGCCAAAAACGCAGCAGCCAAAACAGCAGCTTTTCGCTTTTCAAAAGCCTGCAGCGGCCAGGCTTTTTTGCGCGCAAATCGAAGCAAAGAGGGCGCAGCGCGCGCTGGCGGTCGCAGCAGCAGCCATCCGAAGCCAAAGCATCAGCCCGGGGGAAGCAAAGCCCTGGCACGCTGAAATTGGCCGCCGCGTTGCGCCGCGCGCCGCCTTCGCGGCGCAAAAAGCCGCCCAGCAGGCGCCAAAAGCCAATGGCCGCACGCGGCAGCGCGCGCGCGAGCGAGCGCGCGCAAGCGCAGCGAAAAAGCAGCAAAGCAGCCAAAAGCAGCGGCCATTTTTCAGCATTTTCAAATCAGGCATTTTTGGCTGCAAGCATGAAGCGGGTCATCCAGCGGACCTGATGGCACGCTGCCGTTGCAGCAGCGCCGCTGCCGCTATCCAGCTGAATGCCCGTCAAGCCAAAGCATGCCGAATGACACCCTGCTGGCAGCCAGTGGCGGCTGAGATGGTCGACGCTTGCCGCACATGCGCGACGCGCAAAAGCAGCGCAAAACGCGCAAAAAACAGCTCAAAAACAGCGCAAAACGGGCAAAACAGGCATATTTTTGGCGGCAGCGCTGAGCAGCAGCGAAAGCGAGCGACAGCGCCCTCCAGCGCAGCAGCAGCCTTCGGCGGGCAGCACCGGCCCTCCATCCGGGGAAGCCCCATCCAGCCCCCAGCCACCCGGGGCCGCCGGACGCGATGGCCGCGCCGCCGCGCCGCGCACCGCAGCACGCAAAACAAAGCCAAAAACAGCCAAAACAGCCAAAACAGGTTTGCAAAGCAAAGCCAAAGCGCAAAGCGGAGCGGAAGCGAGCGAAGCGCGAGCGGCAGCACCGCCCCTGGCTATCCGTTCCTGGCTGAGATGGCTTGCCGGGGTGCCACGTGCCGTGCACGTGGCCGCAAAGCCGCAGCAAAAAGCCCAAAACAAAAACGCTAAAAGGCAAATGCGAACATGAAAGCAGCGATGGCAAAAAAGCAAAGCGGCAAGCGCATTTGAAGCCCAAATGAGCGCAGCGAAAATGCGCAACAGCGCATCCGAGCGAATCCTCTATCCTGCTTGCCACTAAAAGCCAGGCCTGGCATGGCGCGTTGCCGCTGATGGCGCGGCGCTGCCCGCGAAGCAAAGGGCGCTGAAATGGCAGCGCGCGCAAAGCGCCGCGCGCAAACAACGCGCGCATTTTTGCAAAAAAAAGCTGCAAAAAGCAGCGGGCAAAACAGCGCAAGCGCGCGAGCGAGCGAAAGCGGCGGCAGCAGCAGCAAAGCCGCAAGCCCTCTATCCGAAGCCCCATCCAGCCCTGTGCTACCCGGGGTTCTGTGGTGCCGAGAGGACGCCGCCGCGCGCGTCACGCGCGAAAGCAGCGAAAGCCAAAACAAAAAAAACGCAAAACGGGCCAAAAACATTTTGGGCATTTGCGCGACGAAGAAGCGCGAAGCGCGCGCAGCGAGCGCGGCAAAGCAGCCTGCAGCAAGCGAAAAAAGCGGCCAAAGCCAAGGATTGAAGCCGCAAGCCAGCGGCAGCTGCGGGTTGATGGCTGGGCGCCGAGATGGTGCCGGGCACGCCGCCGCCGCCGCAAAACGCGCGCACGCAAAAAAAACAAAAACAGCAAAAAAAAAAGCAGCCAAAACGGGAGCAAAATTTTTTTTGGCGAGCGCGAGCAGCGAGCGAGCAGCAGCGCAGCTAAGCGCGGGCAGCACTGCCCTCGTTATCCGAAGCCCCATCCAGCCCCACACCCGGGGCTGTGGTGCCGATGGTTGACGCGCCGCGCGCCGCGTCGCGCGCACGAAAAAAACAGCCCAAAAAACAGCCCAAACGGGCAAAACAGGTTATTTTTGGCTGCGCGAAGCGAAGCGAAGCGGCGACAGCCATTTTGGCGGCAGCAGCGCAGCGCGGCGAAGCATCCAGCCCCCGTTATCCACCTGGCTGAGGGCGCAGCCCAGCGCCGCTTCGTGGGCGAGCTGCCTGCCGCGCCCGCGCCGCCGCGCGCGCGCGCGGGCGGGCCAAAAAGCCCATCCAGCGCGCCGCCGGGGTTCAAAAAATGGCAAAACAGCAAACACGCAAAAGCGGCGCAGCGCAGCAAAACAGCAAGCGGCGCAAGCGGGCAAAAAGCATTTTTAGCGCAGCGAGCGAGCGGCAGCAGCGGCGCCCAGCGAAGCGGAAGCAGGGGCAGCAGCCCCCCGGGGAAGCGCCATCCGCTGCGCCGGGGTTGAGATGGCGCCGCGCCGCCGCGCCGCGCGCGCGCAAAGCACGCCCAAAAACAGCCCAAAACAGGCCAAAACAGGCCAAAACATTTATTTTTGGCGCGCGCGAGCGAAGCGAGCGAGAGCGCGCGGCGAGCGAGCGGCAAAGCAGCGCAAGCTGGTCCGGCCCGGCCAGCCCTACCCCCCAGGGGGAAGCCCCATCTGGCCGCTCCTGCGCCGCCGTACCCGGGGCCGCCGCCAGCGCTCAAAACCAAAACGCGCAAACGCAAAACGCGCGCAAAACGCGCAAAAAAAAAGCAGCGCAAAACAGCAAAACGGGCAAAAAGCAGCATTTTGGCAGCGCAGCGCAGCGCGAAGCGCAGCGCAGCAGCAGCAGCGCGCGCAGCAGCCTGCGACCCGCTATCCCAGCAGCATCCTCGCTCGCTCGCAGCACGCCGCTCGCTCGCACGCCGCGCGCGCGCTCGACACGCTCAGCGCACGCACGCTCGCGCGCAGCGCAAAACGCGCAAAACAGCGCAAAACGCTTCGCGCAGCAGCAGCGAGCGAGCGAGCAGCAGCAGCGGCAGCGCGGCAGCACCGCCCTCGTTATCCGAAGCCCCATCCAGCCTCGCTCGCCCACCGGGGTTCAGGTTGTGCGACGATGGCTGACGCGACGCGCTGACGATGGCCGCGCTCGCTCGCGACGCGCACGCACGCACGCACGCTTTCGCGCGCACGCGCACATTTTAAAAACAGCGCAGCGCGCAAAACGGGCCAAAAAGGCATTTTCAGCAGCAAGCGAGCACGCGCGCGCAGCAGCGCGCAGCGCTCGCAGCGCAGCGCGCAGCAGCGCTCGCTCGCGCACGCGCTCGCTCGCACGCGCACGCACGCGCTCGCTCAGCTCGCGCGCGCACGCACGCTCGCAGCACGCGCGCACGCGCGCGCTCGCACGCGCACGCACGCGCTCGCGCTCGCAAGCACGCGCAGCGCGCGCGCGCGCAGCAGCACGCAGCAGCGCGCTTCGCTCGCAGGTTTCGCTCGCGCAGCAGCACGCGCGCACGCTCGCTCGCTCGCGCGCGCGCAGCGCTCGCAGCGCAGCGCAGCAGCAGCGCAGCGCGCAGCAGCAGCAGCAGCAGCAGAGCAGCAGCAGCAGCAGCAGCAGCAGAAGCAGCAGAGCAGCAGCAGCAGCAGCAGCAGCAGAGCAGCAGCAGCAAGCAGCAGCAGCAGCAGCAGAGCAGCAGCAGCAGCAGAAGCAGCAGCAGCAGAGCAGAAGCAGCAGCAGCAGCAGCAGCAGAAGCAGCGAGCAGCAGCAGAGAGCAGCAGCAGCAGAGAGCAGCAGAGCAGCAGAAGCTTGCAGCAGCAGCAGCAGCAGCAGCAGCAGCTGCAGCAGCAGCAGCAGCAGCAGCAGAGCATGCATGCAGCAGAGCAGCATGGTGGAGCATGGTGAGAGAGAGAGAGAGAGAGCAGCAGCATGCATGCATGGCACATGGCGGAGCGAGCGAGAGAGAGAGAGAGTGGTTTGGGCTCAGCACGACGCAAGCATTTTCACGACGGGCGAAGGACGGGCGATGAAGGCCGGGCGATCGGGGCAGTTTTCAACCTCATCCGCGGGCGTTGATTTTTCGGGGCGATCGCGCGACGCAGGCTCGATCTCAGGATCAGGGCAGCAAGGCCACTCTACCACTTACAATACCCCATCGCAGATTTAAGTCGCTCGCAAAGCGATTCACCCGTCGTCCGCGGGCGGACGATGGCCTTCACCGCCGATGGCCACCCCGCTACACCACGGGGCCACACCGGGGGGGCAAAGGGGGGCTACCCGGGCCCGAGGGGGGCAAAGGCCCTAGGGAGGGAGGCGAGAGCGCTAACGACTAGCTAGAGATTCAGCTGCTTAGCTTTTCTCAACGACTTAGATCGCTTTTCACTGCAACCACACACCAATTGTGTGAATCGCTTTTCAACCAAGCGCGATGACCAATTGTGTGAATCAACGGTTCCTCTCGCACTAGGTTGAATTACTATCGCGCACGATCATCAAGAGGGTAAAACTAACCTGCCTCACGACGGCCTAAACCCAAACCCAGCCACGCTCCCTATTGGTGGGTGAACAATCCAACACTTGGTGAATTTCGCTTCACAATGATAGGAAGAGCCGACATCGAAGGATCAAAAAGCAACGCCGCTTATGAACGCTATCGCCACAAGCCGCTTATCCCTCGTGGTAACTTTTTTCGACACCTCTAGCTTCAAATTCAAGGTCTAAAGGATCGATAGGCCACGCTTTCACACGGTTCAGCCACATCGGAAATCGAATCAAACGAGCTTTTACCCTTTTGTTCCATTTGATTTCGAAATCAGAATCAAACGAGCTTTTACTCCTTTTGTTCCACACGAGATTCTTGCTCGCTGAGCTCATCTTAGGACACCACCCGTTATCGCCGATGTGCCGCCCCCCAAACTCCCCACCGACAAAATGTCTTCCGCCGCCGGCCCGCCCGGCCCGGCCTTGGGTCGGGTCCAAAAAAAGGGGCCGGGCCCCGTAAACTCACGGAATAAGTAAAATAACGTTAAAAGTAGTGGTATTTCACTCTCAATCCCACCCAGCCCCACTTATCCTACACCTCTCAAGTCATTTCACAAAGTCGACTAGAGTCAAGCTCAACAGTCTTCTTTCCTCGCCGATTCTCGCCAAGCCTGGTTCTCTTGGCCGTGGTTTCGCTGGATAGTATGGGGAAGTGGGAATCTAATCCATCCATTCGCGCTACTAATTAGATGACGAGGCATTTGGCTACCTTAAGAGAGTCATAGTTACTCCCGTTACTCCGTTACCGCCGCCGCTTTGAATGAATTTCTTCTTCACTTTTTGGTTGAATGAGCATCTTCACATTGCATCCGCATCGCATTGAGCATCGCGCGTAACCATCACATTTGGAGCATCCGCTGGGACCTCCTTCGCGAATGCTTTTTTTCGCCCCGAGGCCCTCCGGAAGGCCCCGGGGCCGAAGTCGCCCTCGCCTCGAGCTCGCTCGCTCGACGCTCGTCGGAGGCCCCCGCCGCCGCGCTCCGCCGCCCGCCCGCCCGCCGCGCCTCCCTCGCCCGCCGCCAATCAGCCGAGCGATTTTAAACCGATCCGGTTCGGGCCGACCCTTGCCCTCCCCTCGAGCCAATCCTTTTCCGGTTACGGATCCGCTTTTGCCGACTTCCTTGCCTACATTGATGGGCCGAGGTCGTTTCACCTTGAGACTGAGCGCGTACGATGACGTACGACCGCGCGCGGGCGCACTCGGTCCTCCGGATTTTCAAGGGGCGCCGGGCGCGACCGACGCGCGCGACGCGCGCGGCGCTTCTTCCGGCCTGACTACTCTACCTCCTGAGCTGGCTTGTGGTGGTGGGGGGGCTGGAAAAAAGATAACTCTTCCGGGTGGGGTGGGCGGGCCGGCCTAACGCCGCCGAAAAGATAACTCCTCTCTTCCCCTTCCCCCGCCGCGCCTCCGATTTCCTTCCTAACGCGCCGCCGAGCTCCGCCTCCGGCCCGGGAATTTTAACCCGATTCCTTCTCGAGCTCCTTCCGCCTTCCCTTCCCCCGCCCCTTAGGATCGGCTCTACCCATGTGCAAGTGCCGCTCACATGGAACCTTTCCCTCTTCGCCTTCAAAGTTCTCATTTGAATATTTGCTACTACCACCAAGATCTGCACCGCCGCCGCCGCCCGCTCGCTCGGGCTGGTTTTATGGCATCGCGCGCCTCCTACTCATCGGGCTTACGCCGCCGATGGTCGGGGTGGGTCGCGCGCTTCATTCGCCATCCATTTTCGGGCTAGTTGATTCGGCAGTGAGTTGTTACACACTCCTTAGCGGATTTCGACTTCCATGACCACCGCCCCGCTGTTTTAATCGACCAACACTGTGTGTGTGTGTGGTTAGCGCTGGGTTAGCTGGGCAGAATAGCGTGAACCCGCCTCGCATCCCGCGCGCTTCGCTTCAAAATGGCCCACTTGGAGTTTCGATCGAAATGGCAACGCGACGCCGCTCGCTATTTACCAAAATGGCCCACTTGAGCGCTCGTGCCGCGCCGAGGCGAGGCTCGACGAATAGCCCGCTGGCCTACCTATTTAAAGCCTGAGAATAGGCTCGAGGGCGCTGCGCCCCGATGCCTCTAATCATTGGCTTTACCCGATAGAACTCGAGTGGGCTCCAGCCTATCCCCGGGAAACTTCGAGGGAACCAACTACTAGATGGTTCGATTAGTCTTTCGCCCCTATACCCAAGTCGATTTAACGATTTGCATCGCCAAGATCGCTCGGCCTCCACCGAGTTTCTCTCGCTTCATCGCCAGGCATAGTTCACCATCTTTCGGTCCCGACATGCATGCTCCAACTCGAACCCTTCACGTAAGATCGGGTCGGCGGCGGTGCAACCCCCCGAGAGGGTTCCCCGCCGCCGCCTTCCTTGTCGGTTTCGCGACCCATCGACTCGCGACGCATGTCTTGGTCCGGTTTCCGCGATCCATCGACTTTGTCGACGCATGTCGGGCTCGATGGCCGTGGTTTCAAGATGCTCGGGGGGATGGGGGCCGCTCGCCGACGCCCGCTCGCGCGCGCTCGCGCGGCACGCCGATGCCGCGCGCGCCGCGCCGCTCTCGCCGCCGACGATCCCCCGACGACGATCGATCCGCTTCGGCCGCCGACGCGAGCCCGATCGATCCGCACCCCGAGCCCTCCGCGGACCGCCACCACCGCTCCGATCCGACCGAGGTGCATCGCCGCCCCCATCCGCTTCCTCCCGCTTTTCAAGCACTTTGACTCTCTTTTCAAAGTCCTTTTCAT
Organism: Musa beccarii; assembly: GCA_024322285.1. Taxonomy (NCBI): domain Eukaryota; kingdom Viridiplantae; phylum Streptophyta; class Magnoliopsida; order Zingiberales; family Musaceae; genus Musa; species Musa beccarii. The sequence continues at coordinate 16,543 of JAIWVJ010000055.1, forward strand.
CTTTCCTCGCGGTACTTGTTCGCTATCTATTCTCGCCATATTTAGCCTTGACGGAATTTACCGCCCGATTGGGGCTGCATTCCCAAACAACCCGACTGCTGACAGCGTGGAGGCGACAGTGGTCCGAGCCGGACGGGCTCACCTCCCGCGCCCTTCTTTGGGGGGCCCGTTGGGCCCGAGGACGCTTCTCCGACTCGCCGAGACGACGCTTCGATTCCGATCAACGCTGATTCTCGATTCTCGCGCCGCCTAAGGGATCGATCTCGCTTAAGAATCTGATCCCGTTCTTATTTCGCCGCTAGCTTAAGGGAATCCTAAAGTTTTTCTCCTCCGCTTATTTATATGCGCCATCCTGGGGCCGGTAGCCCCTCGCCTGGGGCCGGGGTCGCGTCCTGGCATCGCTCAAGGCGCCACGCTTGGGTCCTCGCCCGCACCGGTCCACAAGGCACGACGACGCCAACGCACGCACCACCACCGCCCGTTCGACAACCAACGACACCGCCGCCGACCAACCGCACCTTCCGACACGGGGCCATCCTCCGATTCGCCGAATGGGGTACCGACGGCGCCGAAATCGCGGACGCTGGCAGCGCGCTTGGCCGGATGGCCTCGGCGCAACTTGGCGCTCAAAGACTCGATGGTTCACGGATTCTGCATTCACACCAGGTATCGATTTCGCCACGTCATCTTCATCGATCCGCGAGCCGAGATCCGATGGGGTCCAATGGGGCCCATGGTCGGCCGGGAATGGGGCCTCACGGCCATGAATGGGGCCCCCGATGCATGATCCGTCCTGGGCCCTCCAACTCCGGGAGTTCCCTTGTAGTTTCGAGGGCCGCCCAGGGCCGGGTTGGTAGCCCGCCCCGGCGCGCCCCCTCCCAGCCGACGAGCGGCGGGCATCGACAATCGCGTCCATCGACAATCCTCGACGATCGAGCGAGCATTCGCTGACATTCGCGGTCATCCTCATCAATGGGTCTCGAGTTAATGATTCTTCCGCAGGTTCACCTAACGAAACTCTTGTTACGACTTCTCCTTCCTCTAAATGATAAGGTTCGCGACTTCTTCGCGACGCCGCGGCGCGAACCGCCCCGCCGCTCGATCCAACACTTCACCGACCATTCAATCGGTAGGAGCGACGCGGTGTGTACAAAGGGCGTGGACGTAGTCAACGCGAGCCGATGACTCGCGCTACTAGGAATTTCTCGTTGAAGACCAACAATTGCAATGATCTATCCCCATCACGATGAAATTTTCAAAGATTATGAAATTTTCAAAGATAGCGCCGGCCAAGGCTATAGATCGCTGAATACAGCGCTATAGACGCGCATGAACACATCAGGCAGTGCACTGCTAACTGCTGCGGGCCCATAACCTCGGCCATAGCATCTCTAAGGCCTCTAAGTTATTGCCTCAAACTTAGCCGTGGCCTAAACGCCATAGTCCTCTAAGAAGTCGCCGAGGGATGCCTCCGCCAGCTAGAAGCGCCGAGGTCTCGCTCATATCGGAATTAACCATAAATCGCTTCCACCAACTAAGAACGGCCATGCACCACCACCCATAGAATCAAGAAAGAGCTCTCACCCGTCAATCCTTGCTATGTCCGACCTCGTAAGTTTCCCCTGTTGAGTCAAATTAAGCCGTGCTCCACTCCTGGTGGTGCCCTTCCACAATTCCTTTAAGTTTCACTTATGCGACCATACTCCCCGAACCCAAAGACTTTGATTTTCATAAGGTGCCGGGCGGAGTCCTAAGAGCAACATCCGCCGATCCGTCGGCATCGGTTGAGACGGCGATAGACGCTTCGATGATCGTCGAGCGAGCCCCAACTTTCGCTCTTGATTAATCCGATCATCCTTCGAGCCCCCAACTTTCGCTTTGATTAATGAAAACATCCTTGGCAAATGCTTTCATAAATGGTTCGCTCTTCATAAATCCAAGAATTTCACCCCGATCCCTATGAAATACCCGAATGCCCCCCGATCGTCCCTCTTAATCATTAATCCGATCCCGGGCCAACACAATAGGACCTAAATCCTGCGTGATGTTATCCCATGCTAATGTATCCAGAGCGTGGGCTTGCTTTTGAGCACTCTAATTCGCCAGTAGGCCACGCCGAGGCACGCCGCCGCGAGGCCAGGCACGACGCCGATGGGAGGGATGGGACGACCGTGCACACCGCGAGGCGGACCGACCGACCCGCCCCAAAGTCCAACTACGAGCTTTTTAACGCAACAACTTAAATATACGCTATTGAGCTGGAATTACCGCGCCGCCGGCACCACTTGCCCTCCAATGGATCCTCGTGATTTAGATTGTATTTGATTTAGATTCAATACTTATTGTTATTTATTATTGTTATTCAAGACCCCGTATTGTTATGCCTTGTCCTACCTGGATGTGTCGATTGGGTAATTCTCGAACCCCGCCCCAACCCCCCTGGTAGCCCCCCCCCTCCACCGAACCCATCCTCCATCCACCCCACCACCACCATGGTAGGCCCCTATCCTACCATCGAAAGCGATAGGGCAGAAATTTGATGATGAGCCGCCGCCGCACGAGGGTTATCGGCGATCCGCCGAGTTATCATGAAATCATCGAGCGACGCAAAGCCCCCGCCAGCCTTTTATCTAATAAATGCATCCTTCCGAAGTCGGGTTTGTTGCACGATTAGCTCTAGAATTACTACGGTTATCCGAGTAGCACGTACTCATCAAACAAACTATAATCGATTTAATGAGCCATTCGCAGCTTCACAATCAAATAGTTCATACTTACACATGCATGGCTTAATCTTTGAGACAAGCATATGACTACCGGGCAGATCAACCAGGTAGGCGCCCTCCACGCCCTCCATGCCGCCAGCCCAACATGCCCACCACCCACCCCCATGCACGCCAACGGCATCATCCATCAAGCCATCAAAGCAAGCACCACGGGGAAAGGTGGGCAATCATGGGATCGGCCATCATCCATGGAAGGGCGACAAAGCAAGCATCGATCAGCCATGAGTCAAAGACCCATGGGACATTCTTATCCACCGAGCGAGAAGAGCACTCACATGAACACAGGACAAGGAGCACGCAGGGGCTAAGCCAAGATAATCGCTCGAGGACACACAAGGTGCACGGACATCAAGCACTCCTCATCCGTATAACACATGAGAAGTGGATAGCATGTTAAACAAAGCCAACACAAGGAACTAGGTAGATGGTACAGCAACACACACAACTCCATTCGAGCAGAGTACAATTGAAGGGACTTGAAGCATCGATGGTCACCGCACAACAGCAGGAGCCCACCACGGCATACAAACCATCACCACTCACATGCCGACACGATCACCCCATCCCTCATCGCCAACCACGAGTCAAAGAGACTCAGATCGCCAACGATCAAACAAAGCAATCAAACAAGACTCAAGTGGCCGAAAAAAACAAGCAATCAAAACGAAAGCAAATACGATAGAGCACAAAGATGCAACGATGAAAATTCAAAACAAGACAATTTTGGAAATGAGAAAAAAGAAAAATGTGAAGCAAAACCATTTCATGCTATCAAAGCAAAAAGACCAAAAAACTGCCAAAAAAAGCGGCAAAGCACCAGCGAAAAGAGCCAAAGCCGGGCGACGCGACGCACGCGCGCCGCAAACGCAAAAAAGCCGCAAAAACAGCCAAAACGGGCAAAAACGGGCCAAAGCGGGCCAGCGCGCACGAGCAGCGAGCAGCAAGAGCAGCGGGCAGCACCGCCCCGTTATCCAAAGCCCCATCCAGGCCGCCACCCAGGGGGTTCAGTGGTGCCGCGACGCCGCCGCGCGCGCGCGCGCACGCAAAACAGCGAAAACAGCCCAAAAACGGGCCAAAACGGGCCAAAAGGTTATTTTTGGCGCGAGCGAAGAAGCGACGAGCGGCGCGACAGCGAAGCGGGCGGGCCCCCTCGTCCGAAGCCCCATTATCCAGCACCCGGGGTTCCCCCGAGATGATCGTCTGCATCCGAATGGCCGCCCATGCCAGCCGCGCGCCGCCCAAACGGACGCGACGCGACGCGCCGCCGCCGCCGCCACAGCGCAAAGCACGCAAAAAAACAGCGCAAAAAAAAAAGCAAAAAAAGTTATTTTTGGCGCGCGAAAAACAGCAGAAAGCGCGGCAAAACGGGCGGAGGGGCGAGCGCGGGCAGCAAAGCAGCGCCCAGCAGCCCGGAAATCCAGCCCGCATGGCAGCCCGCCGCCGATCCGAAGCCATCCAGCCGGCCAGCCGGGGCCCAAAACACGCGCCGCCGCCGCGCGCAAAGCGCGCGCCAAAAACAGCCAAAAACAGCAAAACAGCCAAAAACAGGCCAAAAGCAAATTTTTTAGCGCGCGAGCGAGCGAAAGCAGGGCGAGCAAAGCGGCGGGCAGCACAAAGCCCCGTTATCCGAAGCCCCATCCAGCCCTGTACACCCGGGGTTCCAGGGTGCTGAGATGGTCGATTTCGCGCCGCCGCGCGTCGCGCGCGCAAACAGCGAAACAGCGCAAAAAAACGCAAAAAAGCCCAAAACGGGCCAAAAAAACAGCAAGCGAAAAACAGCAAAAACAGCAAAAAAAAAGCGGAAAGCGCGAAGCAAGCATTTGAGCGCGAGCGCAGCCAAGCGCGCGCGAAGCGAGCAGCGAAAGCGCAAGCGGGCAAGCACCGCCCCCAGCTATCCAAAGCCCCATCCAGCCCTGCCACCCGGGGTTCCATGGTGACGATGGCCGACGCCGCGCCGCGCCGCGCGCAGCGCAAAGCACGCGCCAAAAAAAAGCCAAAAAAACAGCGCGCAAAACAGCCAAAAAAAAAATTTTTGGCAGCGCGAGCGCCAAAAGCAAAAGCGACAAAGCGAAAGCGAAGCGAAGCGAAGCGCAGCGAGCCAGCGCAGCAGCCTATCCAGCAAGCCCCCTATCCGAAAGCCCCATCCAGCCCCGGGCCACCCGGGGTTCTGGTGGCGACGCCGCCGCCGCCGCCGCCGCAAAGAACGCGTGAAAAACAGCGAAAAAACAGCCAAAACGGGCCAAAATTTTTATTTTGGCGCGCGAAGAGCGAGCGAGAAGCGCGCTAAGGGAGCGAAGCGAAGCGCGCAAGCGGCGAGCAGCGAGCGCAGCGGGTTGAGCAAATGGGCGGCCGCAGCCGCCCCCAGCAGCGTTATCGCCGAAGGCCAGCCCTGGCCCCGGGGTCCCGTGCTGCCGCGGGCTGCGCCGCGCCGCAAGCCAAAAAAGCCCCAAAAACAAGCGCCAAAAAACAGCCGGCAAAACAGCCAAACAGCGCGCGCGCGCGAAAGCGAAGCGAGCGAGCAAGCGGCGAAAAGCAGCAGCGGCGGCAGGCGCGGCAGCCGCCCAGCAGCCATCCAAAGGCCATCCAGCCCTGGCACCCGGGGTTCCAGGTGCTGCGCGCGCCGCGCCGCCGCCGCGCGCGCACGCAAAAAACAGCAGCCAAAAACGGGCAAACAGCTATTTTTGGCCGCGCGAGCGAGCGCGAGCGAGCGAGCGACAGCGAAGCGCAGCAGCGAAGCGGCCCCATCCGAAAAGTCAGCATTGCCTGCTCCTGAGAGGGCTGCTGCCGATGGCCGCGCAGCCGCTTGCCGCCGCCAAAAACCGCCGCCAGCCAGCATTTTTGGCGCGGCAAAAGCCAAAGCAGGGCAAAAATGCAGCAAAAGCGCGCAAAAGATGGCGCGCGCGCAAAGCAAAAGCGGCGCGCCCATTGCCGCGGCAGCGGCGCTGGCAGCGCTCGCGCGCGGCCGAAGCAGCCGTTTGCACGCCAGCGTGGCCAGCCCGCGGGCACCAAGCCCGCAAATGCAGCCGCGCGTGCCAAAACAGCCCGCCGGGCCCAAAAAACAGCTTTTGCAAAGCAGCGAAGCGAAGCGAGCGCGCAGAAAGCGAAAGCGGCGCAGCAGCTGGGGCGGGGCCTCATCTATCCCCCGAAGTGAGCCCAGCCCTGTCAGCATCCAGAGCATCCATGGGCATGCCAGCTTGGTGGCGCGCCGCGGCGCCGCCGCGCAGCGCACGAAAAAAACAGCAAAAAAGGCAGCAAAACAAAAGCTGCGCAAAAATGAAGCAAAAAGCAAAAGCGCGCAGCAAAAGCGCGCAGCAAGCAAGCAAACGGGCAAAAAAGCCGCAGCGAAAGGCAAGCATGCCAGCAGCGCAGCAGCGGCAGCCAGCGAGCAGGTGCTCCAGCCCCGCCATCCAGCGCGGGTTCCATGGCCCGCCGAGCAGTGCGCCGCCGCGGCGCCGCGCCAGCGCAAACGCTCGCCAAAAAAAAAGCAAAAACAGCCAAAAAACAAAGCGCAAAGCAGCGCGCCGCGCGAAGGAGCGAGCGCGCGCGAAGCGGAGCGAGCAGCGAAGAGCGGCAGGCGGCCGCCCCTATCCGAAGCTGCATCCCCCTGGCAGAGTCGGGCTGAGCTCGTGCTGCCCGGGGTTCCATGCCGATGGCGACGTGGCCGCTTGAGATGAAAGCGTGCCAAAATTGAGCAGCCGCCGCATGCCAACGCTTCCGCAGATGCGCGCGCCAAAAGCAGCGCGCAAAACAAAAAACAGCCAAAACGGGCAAAACGGGCCAAAGCAGGGCAAAGCGCGAAGCGCGAAGCGCGCGACAGCGGCGGCAGCGAGCGGGCAGCAAAGCGGGCAGCCCAGCCCCCGCTATCCTATCCAGCCCCATCCAGCCCTGTGCCACCCGGGGTTGCCAGGGTGCTGGATGGCGCATGACAAACACGCGCGCGCGCGCGGCCAAAACGCAGCGCAAAACAGCGCCGGCGGGCAAAAACAAGCAAGGCGGCTGCGCGAGCGAGAGCGAGCGCGCGCAGCGAAGCAAGCAGCGGCAGCACCGCCCCTGTTATCCGAAGCCCATCCAGCCCTGTCCAGTTCCAGGGTGCTGAGATGCGCGCGCCGCCGCCGCTATGCAGCGGCTAGCAAGCGCGCAAAACAGCCAAAATCGCAAAAAAGCAAAACAGAGAAGGCAGCGGCGCGAAAGCGGGCGGGCAAAGCAGCGCGCCTTCCGAGCATCCGTCCCAGCAGCAGCAGCTCCAGCAGCCATTCCCCGGGGTTCCAGCTGGTGAAGCCCCATCCAGCATCCTGATCCGCCCGCCGCCGCGCCGTCGCCGTGACGCCGCAAAACAGCGCCAAAAACAGCCAAAACGGGCCAAAACAGCCAAAAAGGGCAAAAAAAAAAAAAGCGAAGAAGCGCGAAAGCGCGAGCGCGAGCGAGCGCGAGCGCAGCAGCAGCCCCCTCATCAAAGCCCCATCCCCCTCCATCCCACCCGGGGTTCGGTGTGCCGAGATGCTGTGGCGAGCATGCAAAAGCGCGCTTAGCGCGCCCGCAAACAGCTCGCAAGCGAAGCAAAGCAGCGCTGGCGGCTTCAAGACGCAGCGCGCAAAAGCAGCAGCAGCAAGCCGCGAATCCATTGCCAAAAAATGGCTGCAGCGGCCCGCAGCCAGCAAATCCAGGCCCACGGGCACCCGCTGCAAACAGCGGCCGGCGCGCGAGCGCGAAGCGCAGCGCGCAAAAAGCAAAACGCAAAGCATGCATTTTTGCAGCGCGCGCTCGCAAAGCGGCAGCAGCAGCCCCGCCGCTATCCAGCCCAGCTGCGCACCCGGGCGCTGCAGCAGCACGCGCGCGCCGCACGCAAAAAAACAGCGCGCAGCCCAAAACGCTCAGCGCTCGCTTTTTTTTTTTTTTTCGTCAGCGAAGCACAGCGAGATGGCTGACAGCTTACGCCGCCAGCGGTGGCGCAACGCAAAAACGCCAGCCAAAAAAGCGCAAAACGGGCCAAAAGCGCATTTTTGGCGCAAAGCGCACAAGGATGAAGCGGCTCGCGCAGCGCAGCATCCAGCCGTCGACCCCGCGCGCAGCGCGCAGCGCGCTCGCAGCAGCACGCACGCAGCGCTCAGCAAGCAGCGCACGCAGCACTCGCTCGCTCGCAGCAGCACGCTCGCATCGAGCAGCGCAGCACGCTCGCGCGCGCACGACGCTCGCACGCGCAGCAGCACGCTCGCAAAGCAGCAGCACGCACGCGCGGCAGCGCGCGCACGCACGCGCTCGCTCGCAGCGCACGCACGCGCGCGCACAGCGCGACGCGCGCAGCACGCGCGCACGCGCGCGCAGCAGCCAGCAGCGCACGCGCACGCACGCTCGCGCAGCGCACGCACGCGACGCTCGCGCGCGCACGCACGCGCGCTCGCAAAGCACGCACGCGCTCGCAAGCAGCGCGCAAGCAGCGCGCGCGCGCTCGCGCGCGCGCAGCAGCGCAGCGCAGCGCGCGACGCTCGCGCAGCGCGCGCACGCAGCTCACGCGCGCTCGCGCGCGCAGCGCAGCGCGCGCAGCGCGCACGCAGCACGCAAAACGCTCGCTTTTCGCTCAGCATTCGCACGCTCGCTCGCTCGCAGCACGCAGCGCGCGCACGCAGCACGCTTGCGCTGCGCGCGCACGCTCGCGCGCAGCACGCTCGCAGCAGCAGCACGCGCTTCGCGCGCAGCACGCAGCAGCAGCGCAAGCGCAGCAGCAGCGCAGCAGCGCGGCAGCAGCAGCAGCAGCAGCAGCAGCAGCAGCGCAAGCAGCAGCAGCAGCAGCAGCAGCAGCAGCAGCAGCAGCAGCAGCGCAGCGCGCTTCGCAGCAGCTCGCTCGCAGCGCTCGCGCAAAGCAATTTGCGCAGCAGCAGCGCTCGCAGCGCAGCAGCAGCAGCAAGCAGCAGCAGCAGCAGCAGCAGCAGCAGCAGCAGCAGCAGCAGCAGAAGCAGCAGCAGCAGCAAGCAGCAGCAGCAGCAGCAGCAGCAGAGCAGCAGAAGCAGCAGCAGCAGCAGCAGAGCAGCAGCAGCAGCAGAGCAGCAGCAGCAGCAGCAGAGAGAGAGCAGCAGAGCAGCAGCAGCAGCAGAGCAGCAGCAGCAGCAGCAGCAGCAGCAGCAGCAGCAGCAGCATGCAGCAGCAGCAGCAGCAGCAGCAGCAGCACAGCAGCAGAGCAGCAGAGAGCAGATGGTGCAGAGAGCTGAGAGAGAGAGAGAGAGATGGTGGGAGGAGAGAGAGAGAGGCACGCGGGCTGGGCGACGGGCGACGACGGGCGATCGAGGGCAGTTTTCAACCTCATCCGGATGAAGGGTTGATTTTTGGGGCGACCGCGGCACGCTGGGCTGGATCTCGCAATCGGGCAAGCCACAGGCCATACCACTTAAGGCCACTCATACCACTTACAATCACCGATTCATCGCGATTTCGCGGTATTTTTCGCGAGCGATGGCCACCCACGTCCGCGGCACCATTTTACACCCCGATGGCCACCCGCGGGCCGCACTCACCACGGGGCTACACCGCCACGAGCCCGTGGGGCCAAAGGCCCCTACCGGGCGAGGCGGGAGGCTTAACGAGCGAGAGAGCGCGCGGCTAGCTAGGATTCCGACTTAGAGGCGCTCACCATAATCCGACACACAGAAGCGCACATCGCTTTTCAACCAAGCGCGATGACCAATTGTGTGAATCAACGGGCCTCTCGTACTAGGTTGAATTACTATCGCGCACGATCAAAGAGGGTAAAACTAACCTGCCTCACGACTCGCCTAAACCCAGCTCACGCTCCCTATTGGTGGGTGAACAATCCAACACTTGGTGAATTCTCGCTTCACAATGATAGGAAGAGCCGACATAGGATCAAAAAGCAACGCCGCTGAACGCGCTGCGCGCGCGCTGCGCAAAAGCCAACGCCGCTTATGAACGCTTTAGCGACGCCTCTTCAGGTCGCTTATCCCTCAAGGTAACTTTTCTCGACACCTCTAGCTTCAAATTCAAATCAAAAAAAAAATCGACAAATCACGCTTTCACTTCGATTTTTTTTCGATCGAAATCGAATCAAACAGCTTTTACCCTTTTGTTCCACACGAGATCTTTTCTCTGACAGCTCATCTTAGACACCCGTTATCCCATGTGCCCGCCACCAAACTCCCCACTCCGACAATGTCTTCCGCCGCCGGCCCGCCAAGCCGGCCTTGGGTCCAAAAGGAGGGCCCGGCCCCGCCTCCGACTCACGGAATAAGTAAAATAACGTTAAAAGTAGTGGTATTTCACTCCGCCGCGAACAAGCCCCACTTATCCTACACCTCTCAAGTCATTTCACAAAGTCTCAGAGTCAAGCTCTCAACAGGTCTTCTTTCTCTCGATTCGCCAAGCCCGCTCCTTGGCGCGTGGTTTCTTCGATAGTAGACAGGATAGTGGGAAGAATCTGGGAATGACATATCCATTCATGCGCTACTAATTAGATGACGCAGGCATTTGGCTACCTTAAGAGAGTCATAGTTATGCTTCATTAGAATTTTTACTTATTAGCTTGACCCGCCCAGGCATTTGGCTACCTTAAGAGAGTCATAGTCATTCGCCGCTTGACCATCCGCATTGAATTTTTCACTTTGACATTGAGCATGCGAAATCACATTGCAATGCTTTGTTTTAATTGGGACCATCGCAATGCTTTGTTTTAATTAATTCCCGGATTCCCTGCCGGGCTCGTCTTCTCGCTCGGCCGCCGCTCGGCCGCCGGGAAGGCCCCCGAGGGGCCTCGCCCGCCGCCGCCGCGCCGCCGCGCGACCCGCTCGCGCGAGCAGCCGACCGTCCGCCCGACCGACGGTTCGGTTCGGGCCCCCCCCGTGCCCACCCCTCGAGCCAATCCTTTTCCCGGTTACGGATCCGCTTTTGCCGACTTCCTTGCCTACATTGTTCCATGGGCCGAGGTCGTTTCACCTTGAGACTGAAGCGAGTACGCGGCGCGTACGGGCGCACTCCGACGGCCGGCGCCTCGCTCCGATTTTTCCGCGGCGATTTTCGCACGGCGCGCGCGACGGCCGGCGGCCGCCGGCGCTTTCCTCCGCGGCGGACCTTGGGCCGGGCGCGGGGCGGCGCGCGCCGCGGGCGGGGCGCTAACTCTTCCGGCCCTGGGCCTAAAAGCCGCCGCTGGGCGGCCGCTTAAGCCGAAAAGCTCCTAACTCTTCCCGCCCCCCCGCCTCGACTCGCCGCGCGCCCCCGCCCCCTTGGCCCTCGGAATTTTAACCCGATTCCCTCGAGCTCCCATGGAGATCGCCTCTGACGGGCTTCCCGCCCCTTAGGATCGGCTAATTTCTGCCGCTCACATGGAACCTTTCCTCTTGCCTTCAAAGTTCTCATTTGAATATTTGCTACTACCACCAAGATCTGCACCGACGCCGCCGCTCCGCTGGCTTCGCGCTGGTTTTGGCGGCACCGCCGCGCCTCCTACTCATCGGGCTACGGCGCCCCCGATGGTCGGTGGGTCGCGCGCTTCAGCATTTTCCATCCATTTTCCATCCATTTTAGGGCTAGTTGTTGTTAGCACTTGATTTTTGATTTCGACACACTTCCACCGACCACCGACTTCCCGACCACCGTCTGGTTGCTTTGTTTTAATCAACCTTGGCCCCTTTGTGGTGTCTGGGCGCGCGCCAGCAATCCGGCTCCGCTCCGCTCATCCCGCAGACGCCGCTCGCGCTACCAAAATGGCCCACTTGGAGCTCTCGATTCCGCGACGCGGCTCAACTACCTATTTAAAGCGGCTGGCCCTACCTATTTAAAGTTTGAGAATAGGTCGAGGGCGCTGCGCCCCGATGCCTCTAATCATTGGCTTTACCCGATAGAACTCGCATGTGGGCTCCAGCCTATCCCGAGGAAACTTCTGAGGGAACCAAAGCTACTAGATGGTTCGATTAGTCTTTCGCCCTATACCCAAGTCGATTTAACGATTTGCATCGCCAAGATCGCTCGGCCTCCACCAGAGTTTCTCTCGCTCTCTTCGCCGCCAGGCATAGTTCACCATCTTCGGTCCCATGCATGAACCCTTCATGCTCCACTCATGCTCCAAGATCTCGAACCCTTCCGTAAGATCGCCGGGTCCCCGAGGGTTCCCCGTGCAACCCCCCCGAGGTTCCCGTTCCCCGCCCCGCCGCCTTCCTTCGTGCCTTCCGACTTTTCCGCATGTCGATCTTGGTCGCGACGCATGTCGATGCCTCTTGGTCCGTGTTTCCGCCCGCTCGATGGGGAGCCCGCCGCCCGCCGGTCGCGCGCCTGCGCGACGCGAACGCCGCTCGCTTCTCGACGCCGACGACGATCCCTCGACGACGATCCGTCCGCTTCGCCGCCGACGCGAGCCCCGATCGATCCGCGACCGAGCCGAGCGGGCGACCGCCACCACCGCTCCGATCCGACCGAGGTGCATCGCCGCCCCCATCCGCTTCCTCCCGCAATTTCAAGCACTCTTTGACTCTCTTTTCAAAGTCCTTTTCATCTTTCCTCGCGGTACTTGTTCGCATCGGCCTCTCGCCCATATTTAGCCTTGACGATTGGGGCTGCATTCCCAAACAACCTGACTGACGACCGCCTGCGATTGGGGCTGCATTCCCAAACCAACCCGACCGCGGCTGGCCCTTTCCTGCGTCCCTCGTGGGCGACCGGTCCGACGCCGACGGGGCTCTCACCTCCCCCCGCGCCCTTCCGGGGGACTTTCCCGTCCTCGCCTCGCTCGATCGCTCGCCGCTCGCTCTCGCCGCCGCCCCGATCTCTAAGGGGCTGATCCGCTCTTATTTTCCGCCGCTACTAAGGGAACTCCGGTAGCTCGCTTCACTCCGCTTATTTATATGGCTTCTCGCGTCGCCCCACCACTGGGGTCGCAGTCGCCATCGACTCACGCCACGCTTGGGTCCTCAAGGCCTCGCCCGGTCCCCAAGGCACGACGACGCCCGCGCAGGCATCCACAACCGCCGTTCGACAACCAACGACGACCCGCCGACCAACCGCACCTTCCGACACGGGGCCATCCTCCGCATTCGCCGAATGGGGTACCGACGGTTGCCGAAATCGCACAGCCAGGCGTCTGGCCTGATGCGTGGCTCTGGCTCGGCGCTCAAAGGGCGATGGTTCACGGATTCTCAACACTCGATGGTTCATTCGATTCTCGCATTCACATCCAGGTATCGATTTCGAGAGTCGTCTTCATCGATCGCGAGCCGAGATATCCGCTGCCGGGAGCCCTCCCCTCCCACGGCGCCGAATGGGGCCTCCCTCCACATGATCCCGGGCCCTCCAACTCCGATGCTTGGGTTCCTTGGCGCCGCGCCGGGTTGGTAGTTCATCCCCCCCGCCCTCCCACCCCGAGGGCGCGGCCGACAGGGCGTCGATTCGACAAGCCCGACGAGCGAGCATTCGCTGACGATTCGCGGTCATCCTCATCAATGGGTCTCGACAATGATCCTTCCGCAGGTTCACCTACGGAAACCTTGTTACGACTTCTCCTTCCTCTAAATGATAAGGTTCGACTTCTTCGCGACGTCGCGGGCGGCGAACCGCCTCGCCGCTCGATCCAACACTTCACCATTCAATCCATAGGAGCGGAGGAGTGGAGGGGGGTGGTACAAGTCAACGCAACGCGTGATGACGCTACTAGTCAACGCGAAGCCAATGACTCAACAATTGACTAGGAATATCTCAATGAAGACCAGACAATTGCAAATGATCTATCCCCATCACGATGAAATTTTCAAAGATTACCCGGCCTCGCTCGCCAAGGCTATAGACTCGCTGAATACATCGGGCAGTCAAGCGCTGCGGCGCCCGTAACATCTAAGGGCATCTAGCACTGCTATTGCCTCAAACTTCCGTGGCCTAAACGGCCATAGTCCTCTAAGAAGAAGCCGCGAGGGATGCCTCCGCTAGCTAGTTAGCAGCCGAGGTCTCGCTCATATCGGAATTAACTGCATAAATCGCTTCCACCAACTAAGAACGGCCATGCACCACCACCCATAGAATCAAGAAAGAGCTCTCACCGTCAATCCTTGCTATGTCCGACCGTAAGTTTCCCGTGTTGAGTCAAATTAAGCCGCAGCTCCCACTCTCCCCTTCTTTTTTTTAAGTTTTAAGTTTACCTAACCCGAAGACTTTGATTTCTTTACTAAGTGCCCCCTAAGAGTTGAACCCAAAGACTTTGATCTCATAAGGTGACATGAGTCCTAATCAACATCCGCCGATCCTCGGTCGGCATCGCTTATGGTTGAGACTAGGATCGGCAATCTCGATCGCCTTCGAGCCCCCAACTTTCGCTTCTTGATTAATGAAAACATCCTGGCAAATGCTTTCGTTCTGGTTAAATCTTTCATAAATCCAAGAATTTCACCTGACCGACTATGAAATACTTAATGCCCCCGATCGCCCCTCTTAATCATTACTCCGATCCCGAAGGCCAACACAATAGGACCGAATCCCGTGATGTTATCCCATGCTAATGTATCCAGAGCGTGGGCTTGCTTTGAGCACTCTAATTTTTCAAAGGCACGAGGCACGACCGCGCATAAGGCCAGGCACGATCGCCGACAGAGGGATGGGACGACGTGCACACCGCGAGGCGGACCGACCGACCCGCCCCAAAGTCCAACTACGAGCTTTTTAACTTAAAACAACTTAAATATACGCTATTGAGCTGGAATTATTACCGCGCGCCGGCACCGACTTGCCCTCCAATGGATCCTCGTTAAGGGATTTAGATTGTATTATTCCAATTACTGCACTCAAGATTGTATTGTTATTTATTGTCACTACCTCCCGATTGGGTCGATTGGGTAATTTGCTCCTACCGCCGCCTTCCTTGATGTGGTAGCCGCTCCCGTGCTCCTCTCCGAATCGAACCCCCTCCCACCACCCGTCACCACCATGGTAGGCCCCTATCCTACCATCGAAAGTTGATAGGGCAGAAATTTGAATGATGCGCCGCCGCGAGGACGAGGGCCGCGGCGATCCGCCGAGTTATCATGAATCATCGAGCGACGCAAAGCCCGCCCTTTTATCTAATAAATGCATCCTTCCGAAGTCGGGTTTGTTGCACGATTAGCTCTAGAATTACTACGGTTATCCCGAGTAGACTCATCAAACAAACTATAACTATAATGAGCCATTCGCAGCTTCATTCGCAAATAGTTCATACTTACATCAAATAGTTCATACTTACACATGCATGGCTTAATCTTTGAGACAAGCATATGACTACCGGCAGATCAACCAGGTAGCACGCCCTCCATGACGCCAAGCCCAACATGCCCACCAAGCACCACAAAGGAAAGGTGGGCAACGATGGGACGGCCATCATCCATCGAAGGGCTTACAAAGCAAGCCAACCGATCGTGGTGCCATGAGTCAAAAGACCCTTGGGACATTCTTATCCATCGCATCAAGAGCACTCACATGAACACAGGAGCCAATCGAGACGAGGGGTCTAAGCCAAGCCATCGCTCGAGGACACACAAGGTGCACGGACATCGCACTCCTCATCCGTATAACACATGAGAAGTGGATAGGCATGTTAAACAAAGCCAATTTCCCAAGGAACTAGGTAGATGGTACAGGCAACACACACAACTCCATTCGAGCAGAGTACAATTGAAGGGAACTTGACATGGAATCATCGATGGTCACCAGCACAATAGCAGGAGCCCACCACGGCATACAAATCCATCACCACTCACATGCCGACGACACGATCACCCCCATCGACAGCCCATCGCCAACCACGAGTCAAAGAGACTCAAGTGGCCGATCAAACAAAGCAATCAACGACAAGATACCGCCGTGCACGATGAAAATTCAAAACGAGACAATTTTGGATACAGTTGAGAGCAAAAGAGTAAATGTGAAGTAGTAAGGCAACCATGCTATTCATGCTATCACCAAAAAGATGAAAAAACTGCCCAAAAACGAGCGGCGCACCAATGAGCGGCGATTGTGCACCTAGGGGTTCAGGGGGCCGCCGAGCGCGACGCGCGCCGCCGCCGCCGCCGCCGCAACGCTAAAAAACAGCCCAAAAACAGCCCAAAACGGGCCAAAACGGGCCATTTTTGGCTGCGCGAGGGAGCGAGCGAGCGAGGAGCGAGCGAGCGAGCGAGCGGCGGCAGCGAGCGGGGAAGCCCCCCAGGCGTATACCCGGGGCCCCCACCGGCCCCAGCCCATCCGAAAAGCCAAAAGCGCCAGAGGCCACGCTACCCGGGGCGCGCCAAGAAAAACACGCCAGCCGGCACGCAAAAAAAAACAAAGCCAAACGGGCAAAACCGCGCCGCCGCCGCGCCAAACGCAAAAAAGCCCTCGTTAAAACAGCCCAAGCGCAAAGCGGGCAAACGGGCAAGACGCGAGCGCGCGCCGCGCGCAGCCAAAAAAAAAACAGCCCAAAAGCAGCGGGCAAAACAGTTTTTTGCGAGGAGCGAGCGAGCGAGCCCGGCATGCCAGCGAAGCGGGCGGCAGCACCGCCCTCGTTATCCGAAGCCCCATCCAGCCCCGCACCCGGGGCCGAGATGGCCGAGATGGCCGACGCTTTGCGCCGCCGCAGCCGCCGCAAAACACGCTAAAACAGCCAAAACACAAAACGGGCCAAAACGGGCCAAAACAGTTTTTTTTGCGCGAGCGAGCGAGCGAGCGGCGAGCGGCGAGCGAGCAAAGGGCGGGCAGCACCGCCCCTATCCGAAGCCCTATCCCATCCAGCCCCGGGGTTCACCCGGGGTTCCTGTGGTGCGAGATGGCCGCCGCCGCCGCGCCGCCGCCAGCAAAAAAAGCAGGCCAAAAGCCAAAACAGGCCAAAAACAGCCAAAAAAAAGCCAAAAACGGGCAAAAAAGGTTATTTTTGGCGCGAGCGAAGCGCGAAGCAGCGGACGAGCAGCGGCCTGCAGCAGCCCCAGCAGCGGGGGCAGCATCCGCCCCGTTATCCGAAGCCCCATCCAGCCGGGGAGCACCCGGGGCCGTGGTGCCGAGATGGCCGACGCGCCGCCGCCGCCGCCAAAAACGCCAAAAGCAAAACAGCCCAAAACAGCCCAAAACGGGCCAAAACAGTTATTTTTTGCGCGAAGCGAGCGAGCGAGCGAGCGAGCGAAGCGGCGAGCAGCAGCGGGGCGGCAGCACCGCCCCTCGTTATCCGAAGCCCCATCCAGCCCCTGTATACCCGGGGTTCTGTGGTGCCGAGATGGTCGACGTTCGCGCGCGCGCCGCAAAGCACGCTAAAAACAGCCCAAAACAGCCAAACGGGCCAAAACGGGCAAAACAGTTATTTTGGTCGCGCGAAGCGCGCAAGCGGCGAGCAAGCGAGAATTTAGGGCAAGCACACGCGCGCAAAATGGCAGCCGCACCAAAAACAGCCAAAACAGCCGGGGCGGGCCTGGCGCGCGAAGCCCGCCGCGAGCGGCGCGGGCAGCACCGCCCGTTATCCAAAGCCCCATCCAAACGGTACCCGGGGCCATGGTGCCGAGATGGCCGAACGCCGCCGCGCCGCGCAAAACGCAAAACAGCCAAAACAGCCCAAAACGGGCAAAAAAAGCATTTTTGGCGAGCGAAGCGAAGCGACAGCGGCGACAGCGAAGCGTTAGCGGGCGGGCAGCACCGCCCCTCGCCATCCGAAGCCCCATCCAGCCCTCGTATACCCGGGGTTCTGTGGTGCCGAGATGGCGACGCCGCCGCCGCCGCGCGCGCCGCCGCAAAGACAAAAAACAGCCAAAAAAAACAGCCCAAAACGGGCCAAAACAGTTATTTTTGGTCGCGCGAAGCGAGACGAAGACAGCGAGCGACAGGCAGCAAGCAGCAGTAAGCGGGCGGGCAGCACCGCCCCTCGTTATCCGGAAGCCCCATCCAGCCCTGGTACACCCGGGGTTCTGTGGTGCCGAGATGGCGACGCCGCCGCCGCGCGCCGCGCAAAAACCGCAAAAACGCCAAAAAGCAGCCCAAAACAGCCAAAACGGGCCAAAACAGTTATTTTTGGCGCGCGCGAGCGAGCGAGCGAGCGCAGCGAGCGAGCGGGCGCGGCAGCACCGCCCTCGTTATCCAAAGCCCCACATATGCTACCCCGGGGTTTCCATTGTGATTGTGCGCGCGATCGAATTGCGCCGCGCTTGCGCTCGACGCTTAAATCGCGCAAAAACTTCAAAACAGCAAAACAAAACAGCTGCAAAACGGGCCAAAAGGCATTTTTGGAAGCGGGCACGAAGCGAGCAAGCTTTAGCTTGAAGTGCAATCAAGCTAGCGGAGCAAGCAGCAGCACTGGCTCTGCTAAAAATTCAGCCCAGCTGGGCATCAATCACGATTTGCCGCGACCCGCAGATGGCCGAGACGCTCGACGCACGCGCTCTCGAAGCAGCAGGTCAACTAAAATGCTCACATCGCAAAACAGCTTAAATTTTTCAAAATTTTTTCAAAGCAAGCGCTGAAAATGAAGCCGCGAATTGCGATGGCAGCTTCAAGCGCAAAGCGACCTGGAAAGCCCAAGCGCAGCATCCAGCAGTTGGGCATACCCTCAGAAAGGCTGCCTCAAGCATTGGCAATGTGCCTGATAGCCCATGACGACGCATGCGCATCGCAAATGCATAGCATCTGGGATAGCCAAACGCACGCCAAAGGGCTCAAAATTTAACAAATGCAAAAGCGAAGGCCGAAGCAGCTGCGATTGAGCGCGCGGCAGCGACGGCAGCTAGGCTGCATTGTTAATCAGCTTTGCTCAAGAAATCCAATCTCATGAAGCAATTTAGCTACCCGGGGCTTGGGCATCAGATCAAGCTTGGCAGCTCGCTAGCCATGAGCCTGCCAAGCCGCCCGGACGCTAAAAAGCCATGAAGCCAAACCAAAAAGTTGAAAGGCAAGCCAAGCTTGCAAGCAAGCGATCATCGGCGAGAAATTCGCAAATCGCTTTGGCAAATTTGCCGCCTCAGCTATCCGCTTGCCCATCACTTGCTCGTGCAATCTCACAGATTCAGTTCCATGGTAAGCATCAAAATCGACGCCATGAAAGCTTGAAGCCTCATGGCCTTGCAGGATAGCAAGGCTTCGCGCACGTGCAATCGCAAAAAGTCGATCCACATCTCATCGCGTCAGGTTCCAAACTTTGCATTCAATCGCAAGCAAGGGCATGCAATCATGGCTTCGCTTGCATCATTCAGCTTCAAGCGCATAAGAAAGCTTTCAAGAACTTCG
This sequence comes from Musa beccarii, assembly GCA_024322285.1. Taxonomy (NCBI): domain Eukaryota; kingdom Viridiplantae; phylum Streptophyta; class Magnoliopsida; order Zingiberales; family Musaceae; genus Musa; species Musa beccarii. The sequence continues at coordinate 35,517 of JAIWVJ010000055.1, forward strand.
TGCTTCAAAGGCAAAAGCATTTCATCTCAGCCTGTCTTGCTCATGAGCACGTAAATAGGCAACATTTCCGACTGTTCTTCATCTCAATGCTTCTTCTTCCGATCCAGCTTTGAACTCAGTGATTGGCAGGTGCCAAGCCGACTTTCGATTCGCATGGCATTAGCTGCTCAAGAACAAGCAAAAAAAGCTGCCAAAAAAAGCAACGCGTCCTTCCACCATACAGATTTCAAAAGCGAATCAAGATGCGAATCTTCCGAGCTTCGCGAAGCAGCTTGATGCCAAATCTCGGTCAAGTAGCAAGATCATCACGTCAAAACATCCAAAGAGTCATATCAAGAATCGAATCCTGCGAGTTTGGAGATGACTGCTGATCTTGCCGCGAACGCCTCAAGATGCGCCGAAAGCAATCGCCATGACCCTTCAAAGTCCATAAATCAGCATTTCAAAGCAAGCTCCAAAGCCTACACAGCATTTCAGCTCTGAACAAAGAAGCTTCGAAGGCAAAAAAGCGAGCACACGCAATTCCATGCATTCCATCCATCTGCATCATGTCCAAAATGGTGCATTCCATGGCCTCCCTTCTCAGGGCAAAGATCGCACTGCATCATTCAAAGAGCTTGCTTCGCAAAACAGTGCTTCAAGCACGCTAGTTCAAAAGCACTCGCTCAAAATGCCAAACGCCATTTTCTTCAGCGAGCATTTGGCGCGAGCCGAGCGCATTTTCGCCATTTTTCAGAGATCAGGGCAGCAAGCTCGGCTTCGATCAGGATGCAAGCTCATCCTGAGCTTCATGAGGAAGCCATTTCAAGCCCATTTGGATCAAACTTGCATGCTGATGCGATTCTGAACAAGCTAGCACTTGCAATCCATGGCTCATTCAAAAGCTCACGCTGCAATTCAATGCTGACAGCATCATTCACGCACTGCATCATTCTCTTTCGAATGCACCTGCTTCATTTCATAATGATCGAACTTCTTGCATGTCAGCAATCTTCACCTCGATTCAAAGCGACAGCTTGGCCTCGAATGGTCAAATATCGCGCAATCCAGACTCAAGCTTTCGCTTGCTCCAGGCAAGTAATCTCAGCTCGAAGCCTTTGGGCAGCATGCATGCGATTCATGCATGCATTCTCGCTTCATGGTATCATGGCTTTCAGCCATGCTTACACTCACGCAGCGCGAGAAGCACTGATAAAAGCCCTTGCAAAACAGCAGCCAAATTGATCAAGCATTTCAAAGCTCAAAGCTCAAGCGCATTCTTGTCATCATTCGCATGAGAGCAGCGAGCTTCAAGCTTCGCTTCAAAGCATTCAGCTGAGTTCCAATGGCTCATGGAATTTCAATTCATTCACAATTGGCACTGCCGCAAACCCACTTTGTGCAGCCATGAGCTGAAGAATTTGAAGCAAGCAAATTTCGCTGCAAAACAGCAGTCGCCTCATCAGTCCAAAACAAGCTTGCATGGCATCAATTCAATTTCAGTGCTTGAAAGCTTCCTCAAGAGCTCAAAAAGCCGAATGCAAGCTCAATGTCAAAAGCTTCATCAGCTGCATCCAATGCAACTTCATCCAACTTTACATAGCAAGCAGTTCAGCTGGATCCAATCTCACAATCCTCTGCAGAGTCATTTCGCAAGCATGCATCCAATAAACGCAGGATTCATGCATGCAACGCCAATGCAAAAGCTCGAGCTGCATTCCAATTTCTCAAAGCATTTGCTGCTCCGACAAGCTCGAAGAACGTAACATCATGCCGATCATCGTCAATTCAGCTCATCATTTCAAGCAATGCAATCAAAATCTTGAAAGCCTCAACCAGTTCACCAAGCGGCTTGCCAAATCGCCTGCATCAACGCTGAGCTCAAGGGACAGTTGATCTCGATTGAGCGCATTCTCGCAAGCTAAGCGCAAATCAAGTCCTTGCACATCGCTTAAGAATGATCAAGGTCAAATCGCATTCAAGATATTTTCACTTAAGGCATCGATCACTCTGCATTTCAGCTCCAAACTCCGAAGCTTGCCGCTGCCAGCAATCCATTGCTTGTCATTGGATTCATAGCTTGCGCAATCGAAAGCTTCACTTTGCATCAGATTAGCTAAATGGAGCCATATGCTTTGCCATGCATCGCAAGTTCATCCTTACATCAGCTCGCAAGAATGCTTTCATCATCGTTTTCATCAGCTTTGATCGTCGATCAACTTCAATGATCGCATATGCACATTGCAAATGAGCTGCACTTGCAAATGCCTTGATTTCTAACATCAAATTTTGCTCCACTGCCTGACGGAATTGCACAATGCCAGCATGGCACCAAGCAGCTTAGCAGCAAGTGCGCAAATACACTCTCGGAATCAGCGCCATCGCAAGCCATGCGCTTTATCCGGGTATAGCCCAAAAGACCATGATGCCATGGCTCCTCTGACGAAATTTTCAAGCTGCTCATCATCATCGCTCAAGGCATCGCTGCAATTCACTTTGTTGCATCTTCGAGCAATCAGCTTAAACAAAATCAAAGCATCGATTTCAGTTCAAATTCTTATTGCAATCATTGAAGCATTACAAGCGCATATCAGATTTGAGCCTTGACTTTTCACATGGCAATTGCCAATTTCATCTCGTTATCCGCAAATCTCATGGCATTTCAAGTCTGAATCCGCTTCCCGAAATCATCTCAAGCGATGCCAGACGAAGAGCTCGCAGATCGCGCTCAAAGCATCAATTTGAAAAGATTCAAATCCTTAATAACTTCAAAACTTAGCCTCATTCTTCTCGATTACAATGCTACAATGGCATTAAATCAAGCAGCCTGAAATGCAGGATTGCAACTGCCTTTCTTGAGCAAGCTGCTTTTAGCTTATGCTTGCATTCATGAGCCAAGCAGCTATCAATCATGTCAAATTTCAGAGTGAGCATTCATACCAAAGTTCTTGCACCAGATGATCAATCTCAATCCAAAAAAGCTTCGCCCGTCTTTTCAGCCATTTTCAAGGTTCAAATGAAATCAAAAAAACTTGGAAACTTACAAGCCAGCCTTCAACAAACGGGCTTTCTTTTTGTTTTCATTGAGACATCATTTCTGCATTCAATCTGAGCAATGAGCAATCGCAATTTCAAACTATTCATGACCAATGGCTTTCCGAGCAATCCAAATGCTTATGATCTGCCATTTGCTTCCCGGCATCATAATGAGCTTGCAATGGCCTTCCTTTCATCGACGACGCTTCCGCTGCTTCGCAACTGAAACTTCAACTTCAAAAACAAAAGCCCCTTCTTGGATCATCAAGCATCAATTTGGTTGAATCGAGCTTACTTGATGCAGCAATTCAAAGCTTCAAGAGATCTCGGAAAGCAAGTTCATCAAGCAAAGACATCGATCGAGCAGCCGCAGCCGCAAGCAGCAAGCAGCAAGTCCCTCGCTTCCTGAAGCCTCAGCTTTGCCATGCTGCCACCCATCAAGTGCACAGTAAGCTCGATCCGCTTCAGCGCGACTTTTTCAAAGTCATCAAACGCCCTTCAAAAATGCAAAACTTCAGGGCATCAGTTCATTTTCTGGCTCAAATTCAAGCGGATAAATTGCACTCTGTTTACTTTCGCAGGCTGCAGCAGGGCTTCGAACAATTCGCAAATTTGGGCAAATCTTGCATGCAATTTGTGAAATCAACCCAAATCAGAATCCACTGGATCTCAAGTTTCTCTTTACCCTGGCAATTTGCCATGGCTTCTTTGACGATAAGCCATGCAACGCATTCTTCTTTTCAGCCGAAAGCATGCTTCAGACAAGCTCAAAATGCATGCTTCAAGCTGGCTGAAAAGCTTGCAATGGCAATCATAAGCAAGCTTTTCGCAAAAATTGCCAGCAAATTCAAAGGTCAGCAAGCTTTCATCAGCATCCAAACAAGCAATGTCAAGGATCCAAGCTTCGCTTCGATCACAATCGCAACATTTAAGCCAAGTCCGTAACCGCAATCAAGCAATCAGCAAAATGCGCAATGGATGCTAAAAGCCAAGCTGTGCCGAAATTGGCAAAGCAACGTGAGCTAAATTTTTGGCAATTCATCTGCCATTTTTGATCGCATTCAAGATTCATATGATCCATTCGAGCTATGCTTCTTGCCAACATGTTTCTTTCAAAGCTGACTTGCTTGGGCACGTTTCGGGTCTCATTGCTCATCGGTCATTGCGATGGCCAAAGCGTGACAAAGCTGCAATCGCCAAGACCGAATGCACCAGCTTGGCATGAACAATTGCTGCAAAAAGCCAAAATTTGCTTCAATTTTTCAAGCAAGTCGCAATCTTTGGCAAGCTCAAGCTGGGCAAATCGGAAAGTCACTTGCAAGATCGCGAGAAGCGCAAAAACTTTTGATGTTGCCATCCTCAGCCCCATCCATAAAGCCCTCAAAGCTTCAAAACCAATGGATGGCAGATGCAAAGCTTTGGCTCTCCGATTCGCTTCGCTCAAGCCTTCAAATTTGATTGGCCTTCAGCTGTCGTCAAACAGCCTAAAAGCCAATTTTCGCAAAGGCTGATTTAAAGCATTTCAGCCTTCGGAAAAAATCGCATCCGTGGCAAGCTGATGAACTTCAGCAGCAGCAAGCTGAAAGAAGCTTTCCCATGAATCCTGAATTCATGGAGCTTTCTTGTGTAATTTAGCATTCAAGGCAAATTCATGCTTCGCTTTCATTCGAGTCAACTCAATCTGATCAGCAATTGGCACATTTGCAATTTGCCAAAATCAATTTCAAGCTTAAAGCGTCAAGCAGCATTGCAAAGCTCGCCTTTGAAGCCCAGAAAGCGCAAAGCCGAGCAAAAGTGATCCAAGCAGTATCCAAGCTGAAGCTTGCAGTCGCAGCTGCCATTTTGAAGATCCAATCGCGAATCTTACAGCAAGCTGATGCTAGCAGAGTTCTGCAAACTCCAATGAAGGTTGCCATGAACATGATCGACTCCAGTTGCTCCCGCAAAGCACAAAAATGATCCGCGCAAAGGACTTCAGCTCAGCTCAAGCTTCAAATGCTAAAATCGCTCAAATGCGCTGAGCGATCGATGACGAGATGCCATGAGCATGCGAAAGCTGGATGAAATGCTGAGGCGCACCAATCTTCCGCCTTGCAAGCATCAGCCCCTCCAGCTACAAATGGGCATAATGAACAAGCTTTGAAAGTGCCGATGATTTTCGATCCGTTTTTTGCCTGCAAAGACCAATCGACGCTTTTAAAAAAGCAGCTTCAAAAATGGGCATAAAGCCTCCAAATTTTCAGCCTTTTTCAAGACTTTTGATGATCTTTACCTGAATTGCATGCATGGATGCAAGATCAAGCAAATCGCTTCGCTTTGGCTTTCAACATCCATGCCCGCATCCCTTCAGCCCCAAACTTCAAATGCAATTCATCAAAGTTACCTTGAATTTGCACCTTGAGATGCTTGACGCGCGCCATGAGCTAAAATGCTCAATCGCAAATGCTTTGAAGCCTCAAAACATTTGGCAATCCAAAAAATCGCAAGCATTTTCCGCTTGATTCGCAATTAGCAGTCAAGGTCGCTGCAAATCCCATGCATATCGTTTCAATGCTAAGCTCAGCAATCCAAGCATGGATCAATCTGGCGATGGCGGTGCAGCTCTGCATTCTTTCCTTTTCAAATCCTTTCCCAAGCAACTATGGCCATCCTGGGGGTTCATTCAATGATTTTTGGATCAATGGCATCTCCACTCGCGGATTCAGTCAAGCAGCTCGCGCAACTTGGCTCGCATCATCAGCATGCTCATGCAAGCATGCTAGCATTGACTGCATCGTGCCTCAAAGAGTAATGGTCAGCGATGGCAAAGCGCACTTCTTAACGCATGCTCAAAGCTTCACGGCTGACTCAATGCAACATGCCAAGCTCAGCTAAACGAAGTCGCTTTATGCAACAAATCGATCTCGAAAGATGCCCGAAGGCAATGGCAAGCCAAATTCACTGCCAATGGCATCAAATCAGCATCGCCATCTTGCTCCGATGCAAGTCCTTTCTTCAGCATGGATCCTTCGCTAAATCCAAGCATCATCCAAGAATGAGCACATTCGCTCAAATTTGCTAAAAGTTGACCTCAATGCGCAATGTCAGCAAGCTTTGCAGCTCAAGAAATCTGAAGCTTCAGCAAGCAAAAAATGAAATTGCAAAGCTTGCGATGCAGGCGACCGCATTCAGCTTGCAAAACTGCTCATGAGCTCGATTCTGACTCATCCAGATTGCATAAATCTCGCTCCAGCCGCTGCAAAGTTCAGTTCTTTCATTGCAGCAGGATGCTTTGAAAGCTCATTCGACTCCGCATTTTCTGAAGCATTCCATCCACCTGAATCGCAGCCGAAAATCAAAGCTCAAGAAAGCCGAAGCATTCTCAACATGGTTCTTCTTTTTCAATTGCGCTGAACTAGCTTTTTGCACGAATCTTTCAAGCTTGAACCGCCACAAACACGCAAGTTTGTCCGCAATCTTGATTCATCTTCCATTTGATACCATGGCTCCATCTTCCGATGCAACTTCGAGCTTTCGATCAAAGCTATCAACATCGAGCAAGAATTCAATGCTTCGAATTTGCCAACGCTTCAAAAATGCTAAAAATTGAAAAAATGGCTGCAATGAATTTTCACCCAATTGCAGCATTGCTGCATCAATATGACATTAGCTAAAGCAAGCTTTCCAACCCAATCACTTCAATCCTGGAATTCAAAACTTGCATTCAATGCTGACATTCAATTGAGCACTTCCAAATCGAAGTGCTCAGAACGATGCACTTCATCTTAGCCTTGATCGCAAAAGCTTTCAGAATCCAAAGCAAGCAAATTCAACATGGCTCGCAATCAAGCCTTCAACATCTTTCTCAGCGCGAGCTTCAGATTCACATTCAAAGGCCAACAGCATAATGCTTCATCATGAAACATGCAAACGCATCAAAGCTCATCGAAAGAGCTTACATCGCATTTCGCAAGCCTCAAGATGCTGAACTAATTCAGCAACATTTAGCATCGGTCATCTGCATCAAATCTTCTTTGCCAAGCATCAATGCCAATGGTTGCATTGCACGCTTGCATCGCTCAAGCAAGCATTGCCCATGCGCCAGCTTCAAGCTTGCAAGCAAGCAAAGTGCAAAGCGATTAGCATCAACTGCTCAAAACTTTTGCTCAGCTGAAATCAGCTTGCTGATGATTCGCTTCAACATTCTTCATTCACATGCTCAGAGCTCCTCAAAGGAATGCAAGGATCTCATTCGAAGCATTCTAAAACTTTTTCAGCATTGGTCGCAGCTTCAATCAAGCATTCTCAAGCGCATGCAATCAGCTAAGCATTCGACCAGCATCAATCATTCATCCAAATCCACCCAAGCATCGCCCAAAGCCAATTGCCTAAATTTGCATCGCTGGATGGAATCGAATCAAGTGCACTGAACTGGCAAATGAGATCACCTAAATCTGACTCCGCATGTTTGCGCAAAGGCATAGCAATCGCTTTGGCGCAATTCAGCATCAAAGCTAAAATCGCTTCCTAATTGTCCAAAATGCTCATGCAAATTGCCATGCATCACTTCATGTCAAGCTCAGCAGCTAAGAAGCGAGCAAGATCAGGGAATTCCATCTCACGAATGGCTGACCGAATCGCAGCTCCAATCCATGCATCTCAAATCTCAAGCAATGGACGCAGCTTTCCATCAAATCAGCCTCCCAAGCCATCAGACTTCACTGGCATGCTTGCCGCAAGATTTAGACAAGCTCACCGCATAGCTCAATTGGCTATCTTGTCACATTCGCTCAGTCACATCGCAATTTAACGACATCAATTCATTGCATGACTTTTTGCCAAAGCCAAAGCATTTTCTGACTGAATTAGCCTCAAAGCTGCAGAGCTCAAAATAGCTCGAAGCCAAAGCCTCAAAGCCAAGTCAATCGCATTGGCTGATGCCAAAGCTCATCTAGAGACTTGGTAAATCAGATCCAAAGTGCACATGTTCATCATGGGCACTTCGATGGTCTTCGTAGCAAGCTTGCCGCGCGAAGCCCTCAAAATTCCGAAATGAAACTGGCTCAAAAGCCTGGATGAAACATTTTTTTTTTAGCGATCCTTGAAGAGTTGAGACTGAAGCTGAGCTGCAGCTGCACTGACTGCAAGCTCTGCGATCTATCCGATCCCTTTCCCATCCAGCCCAAGCCATCGGTTCAGGTGAGTCCGAAATCGACTGGCTGATGATCCGCTTCTCTCAATGCACCGCAGATGGTCGGCAATCAAGCGAGCGTCGGGGCTTAAAAAGGGCCATTTGCACTTTTAAACTTGGCCACAATTTTTTCAATTTTAAGCTGAGCAAGGCCAACTTAAAGCTCAGCATGATGGCAGTTCAATGAAGCTCAGCTTGTTTGCATCAAATGCCCATCCTTCGCTTGCATCTTCTGAATCAGCTTCAGCTCACCTGCCAAGATGAATCGTCAATCTTTTTCGCTTTCCGCAAGCTTGCAACAGATCGTCATTCTCAAGCAAAGCCTCTGAGCAGATCTCCGCTGCATCAAAGCTTTAAACAAATGTGCCTCATTCGCCTGCACCATCCAATCGCACATGAGAAGACATTTCATTCTTGGCATGGCAGCAGCTTCAATCAAGATTTCAGCATTCCAAACTCTTTGACCCAGGCTCATGGGGATCTGCCGATGCTTGCTGCATTCACGCTAAATCGCTTTTCGAAATCAAAGGCAATTTTCATCAAACTTAAGCAAAATGCAAAAATTTGGCTTCATCCGCATGCAATTGGCTCAAAAGCTTGAGCCGACTTTCTCGCTGAAAGCCTGAAGCCAGCAATCAGGCAAAAGCAGCCAATGCACTTCGCTTCTTGCAGTAGCACCTGTTAGGGCTCCGCATGTTCCGAGATCTTCGCTTGCATGGCATCTTCGCATGCTTTCATCTTGCAATTATGCATTTGCATGCCAGCATCGAGCTTCCAATCCTACGCTTCAAAACGAAGCAATTGGGTTTCATCCAAGCAAGCAGCATCCATGCTAAATCGCTGAGATTTCTTCAGCAAAGCATGACCTCTCCCATTTAAGTGGTCATCCATGGCTCAAACGCTCAATGGCTCGCTCGTGGCATCGTCAGAATATCGCTGACTTGTCAATGCAAAATTCGCACGCTCGAAATGCGCGCTCAAATTTTCACGTTTCGAAGTTGGCAAAGTTCGGCATAATGCTGGTGCAATGCACGGGCCATAAGGGGCAATCAGCATTTTTGCTTCGGCTTTGAGCGCAGAGCTTTAGCGAGATTTCAGAATAGGTTCAGCCAAATTCGCTCCTCGCAATCCCAAAGCCCCATCCAGGGCTCTCCCCAAAGATTTTTGGGGTTTCATTTTGAGCCATGCGACGCTTCAATGCATCGCTTCGGCGACGCGAATCATCGATTTCATAAAAGCCGAAAACCAAAACAAAGCAAAGCCAAGCAAGCTTCAATTTCGAGAGACTTCCAAGCAGAAGGCAAGCTTCAATGGCAAAATTGCTTCGCAAGTGATCAGCTTTGCTGCATCAAGCAAAGCCTGCATCATTCAAACTGTCAATGCCATCAAGGCCGGCCTCTCAGACGTTCTGCCTGATCGCCGAAGCTTGACGCTCTAAGAGATCTCATCACCGCAACACGCCAAAACTCCAAAATTTCGAGCCAATGATTGCAAAAAAAAAAAGCGGCCAAAGCAAGCGATGCAAGCGATCAATCCAGCACGCATAATATCCGCAAAGCCTTCGGATGATCGAAGCACATGCATCTCAGCAAGAAGAGTTCGCTGCAAGTCCAGGCTTCCGAAAACATGGCTCAGCCTCTTCCCGCAAGGTTGAAGACACCCCCTGAGTAAAAGCCCTTGATGCTCCGAAAATGGGCTTGACGCTTTTGCGCGCGCTGCGCGCGCAAAGCACGCAAGAAAAAACGCTCCAGAAAAAAAAAATGCAGCTAAACGGCCTCACAAATGGCCAAACTCAAACGAATTTTGCAAACGGAGCATGCGCAAGCAATTGAGCGATGAGCCAGCGAATCGCATGCAGCTTTGGCGAAGCAGCAGCATGCTCGCAGCATCCGCAGTTCCACTTCCCATCGGAGCATTGCCCATCCAGCCCGCACATCGGGGCTGATCCATTGGCCGAAATGGCTTGGCGCGAATTTTGCGCCGCAAATGCCAAGCGCTGCTTCAACACCTCGAAGCAAAAATCAATTCCGCACGCTCAAAAACAAACGCAAAGCAATTTTTCCTCATCAAGCTTCCGATCGTATTTTCAGCAAAAGCATTTCAGCCTACCGATGCGAAGCAAGCACTCGCACTTCAGAAACGACGCGGCAGCTAAGCGGCGGTCGCAGCCGCCCGTTCATCCGCTTGCCCTATCCATCCCCTCGTACACATTCCAAGGGTTGCTGATCTGCTTACGATGCTGACGCTTCGCGCCGCGCTCGCGCAAGCAAAAAAACGCTAAAAAAACAGCCAAAGGGCAAAAAAAAAAAAAATTTGGCGCTTATGAGCATCAGCGCAAGGCTAGCGAAGCGAATTTCAGCCAATGGGGCAAGACTCCGCCCTCGCTATCCGAAGCCCCATCCAGCTGGCATGCCATCCGGGGCATTCCATGGTTGCTAGATGGTCGAGATGGCCGACGCCCGCCTCGCACTGGAAGGTCCGCAAAGCCCCTAAAACAGCCTCTCAAAAAGCATTTTCAAAACGGGCAATCCGCCATTTTTCTGGCGCAAAGCGAAGCGATGAGCAACGAGCGGCAAGGAAGCGAGCGAGCGGGCAGTCACTGCCCTCGCTATCCGAAAGCCCCATCACTCCTATACCCGGGGTTCTGGTGGTCAGGCCGAGATCGACGTTTCACGCCGCTTTGCAGCCAGCCGCAAAGACGCAAAAAGCAAGCCACTTCAAAGCAGCCAAACAGGCCATAAAAAGCATTTTTGGCGAGCGAGCGAGCGAAGCGACAAGCGCAGCGGAGCAACGAAGCGGCTAGGGCAGCACAATCCTCGTTATCCGAAGCCCCATCCATCCCTGTACACCCGGGGTTCTGTGGTGCCGAGATGGATCGCGTTGACGCCTTCCGCTTTTGCGCGCTGCGCGCGCCAAAAGACCGCAAAACGCAAAAATTTTCATTCAAAAAAAAAAAAACGCAAAAGGCTTTAGCATTTTTTGCTTTCATGCATCCGAAGAATCCTTGATCGCAAAGCGCCGGGGTTCCAAGCGAGCGAGCGAGACTCCGCATCCGCGCCATCCAAGCTGCTAAAAATTTCAAAAAAGCTCCAAAACGGCCCAAACAGCTATTTTTGCAGCTGGCAAGGAAATCTGCAGCTGCGGGATGCTGAAGACCTGGCAGCAGCGCCCTCGCTGATCCGAAGCCCCATCCAGCCCCGGTACACCCGGGGTTCAATGGTGGGTGTCGAATGGTTTCGCCGCCGCCAAAACGCGCAAATTAAACGCAAAAAAAAACAGCAAAAACAGCCCAAACGGGCCAAAACAGCATTTTTGGTCAAGCAAGCGCGCGAGAAGCGGCAACGTTCAGCAGCGGCCGCGGCAGCCTTCTGCCCTCGTTATCCGAAGCCCCATCCAGCCTGTGGTACACCCGGGGTTCTGTGGTGGCCGATGCCGAGATGGCGCTTAGCTCGCCCGCCGCGCGCGCAAGCAAACGCGAAAAACAAAAAAACAGCCCAAAACGGGAAACAAAGTTATTTTTGGTTTTGGCAAGCGAAAGCGAGCGCGCGAGCGATGCGAGAGAAGGCGGCAAGCAGCAGCGCTGCATTATCCGCCCCCATCTATCGGAAGCCCCATCCAGCCCTCGTGCCACCCGGGGTTCCTGTGGTGCCGAGATGGTCGACGCTTTGCACGCGCCGCGCGCGCAGCCGACGCAAATTCGCCCAAAAAAAAAAAACCCAAAACAGGCCAAAACGGGCCAAAAAGGCATTTTTTCGTGCAAGAGCGAGCGAGCGAAGCGGCAGCGCAGCAATGCACAGCGCAAAGCAGCAGCAGGCAGCACCGCCCCGTTATCTCCATCCGAAGCCCCATCCAGCCCTGGGTTGGTCCACCCGGGGTTCCTGATGTGCCGAGATGGTCGCGCCGCCGCCGCCGCGCGCTGGCCGCAAAGACGCAAAACAGCCCCAAAACAGCCCAAAACGGGCAAAACAGGCAGTTTTTTTTGGTCATGAAAGCGAAGCGAGCGATAGCGAGCAGCGACAGCGGAGCAAGGCGGGCAGCACCGCCCTCGTTATCCGGAAGCCCCATCCAGCCTCGCGCTACCCGGGGTTCCAGCTGAGGTGGCTTGAGCCGAGATGACGTCGACGTGCCGCCGCCGCGCAAAAAAGCACGCAAAAAAGCCAAAAAACAGCCCAAAACGGGCAAAAAAACATTTTTGGCTGCGCGCGAGCAGAAAGAAGCTGAAGCGGCGGAAGCAAGCTTTGAAGCGCGGCAGCGCGCACAGCCGCGCCCGCTATCCCTATCCGAAGCAAGCCAAAGGAAATCCAGTCCAGTCCAAAACAGCCACCCGGGGTTCGATGTGGTGCCGAGATGGCGACGCCATCGACGCGCCGCCGCGCCGCCGCAGCGACACCCGGGCAAAGAAAAAACAGCCAAAAAACAGCCAAAACGGAAAAAAAGTTATTTTTGCAAAAGCGAAGCGAAGATTTGCGCGAGCGCGGACAAGCGAGCGGCGGGCGGGCAGCACCGCCCTCGTTATCCGAAGCCCCATCCCAGCCTCGTACCCACCCGGGGTTCCTGGTGGTGTGAGATGGTCGACGCCGCCGCCGCGCGCCGCCGCGCTGAAAAGACGCAAAAAAAAAAAAAGCAAAAAAGCCAAAACGGGCCAAAACAGTTTTTTCAGCGCGCGAAGCGAGCGACGAGCGAGCGGCGATGCGAAAGCGGCGGCGGGCAGCACCGCCCCGCGTTATCCGAAGCCCCATCCAGCCCCCTCGTACACCCGGGGTTCTGTGGTGCCGAGATGGACGCGCCGCGCCGCCGCGCAGCGCCGCAAAGACGCAAAAACAGCCAAAAACAGCCCAAAACGGGCCAAAAACAGTTATTTTTTGCGCGAGCGAGCGAAGCGAGCGAGCGCGCGAGCGAGCAAGCAGCTGAAGCAAGCGGCGGGCAGCACCGCCCCGTTATCCGAAGCCCCATCCAGCCTCACCCGGGGTTCTGTGGTGCCGAGATGGTCGACGCCGCCGCCGCCGCCGCCGCAGAGCGCAAAAAAAGAAAAAAACAGCCCAAAACAGCCCAAAACGGGCAAAAAAAAGTTATTTTTGGCGAGCGAAGCGAGCGAGCGAGCGACGGCAGCGGCGCAAGCGCTAGCGAAAGCGTTAGCGGGCAGCGGGCAGCACCGCCCCTCGTTATCCGAAGCCCATCCATCCAGCCCCGTACACCCGGGGTTCCAGTGGTGCCGAGATGGCGACGCGCGCCGCCGCCGCGCCGCCGCCGCAAAGCAAAAAACAGCCAAAAACAGCCAAAACGGGCTTTATTTTTGGCGCGCGAAGCGAGCGAGCGAGAGCGCGGAGGCGCGCAGCAAGCAGCGGCGGCGGCAGCACCGCCCCTCGTTATCCGAAGCCCCATCCAGGGTACCCGGGGTTCTGTGGTGCCGAGATGGTCGACGCTTTACGCCGCCGCCGCCGCCCGCCGCGAAGACGCAAAAAAAACAGCCAAAAACAGCCCAAAACGGGCCAAAACAAAGTTATTTTTGGCAGCGAGCGAGCGAGCGCGAGCGGCGACAAGCGAGCGAGCGCGGGCAGCACCGCCTCGTTATCCGAAGCCCCATCCAGCCCTGCGTATACCCGGGGTTCTGTGGTGCCGAGATGGTCGACGCTTTCGCGCGCCGCCGCGCGCCGCGCAAAAAACAGCAAAAACAGCCCAAAACAGCCAAAACGGGCCAAAAAAAGTTATTTTTGGCGCGCGAGCGAAAGCGAAAGCGCAGGCAAGCAGCGCAGCGGCGCGGCAGCACCGCCCTCGTTATCCGAAGCCCCATCCAGCCCCGGGTACCCGGGGTTCTGTGGTGCCGAGATGGTTTCGACGCGCGCGCCGCAAAGCCGCGCCGCCGCAAAGACGCTAAAAAAACAGCCAAAAACAGCCCAAAACGGGCCAAAACAGTTATTTTTGGTCGCGCGAGAGCGCGATGAAGCGGCGCGACGAGCGAAAGCGAGCGGGCGGGCAGCACCGCCCCTCCGTTATCCGAAGCCCCATCCAGCCCTCGTGCACCCGGGGTTCTGTGGTGCCGAGATGGTCGACGCCGCCGCGCGTTCGCCGCGCAAGCCGCCGCAAAAAAAAAAAAAAAGCCAAAACAGCCAAAACGGGCAAAAACAGTTATTTTTGGTCGCGAAGATGAGAGCGAGCGAGAGCGGCAGCGAGCGGCGGCGGCAGCACCGCCCTCGTTATCCGAAGCCCCATCCAGCCCCTGTGTATACCCGGGGTTCTGTGGTGCCGAGATGACGCGACGCCGTTGCGCCGCCGCGCGCGCGCACGCGCAAAGACGCAAAAACAGCCCAAAACAGCCAAAACCAAAACGGGCAAAACAGTTATTTTTGGCGCGCGAGCGAAGCGAGCGAAAGCGGCGCGCGAGCGAAGCGGGCGGGCAGCACCGCCCCTCGTTATCCGAAGCCCCATCCAGCCCTGCGCACCGGGGGTTCTGTGGTGTGCCGAGATGGTCGCCGCCGCGTGGCCGCCGCGCCGCGCGACGCAAAACAGCCCAAAAACAGCTCAAAACGGGCCAAAACAAAACAGTTATTTTTGGCTGCAATGAAGCGAGCACGAGCGCGCAGCAAGCGCAGCGGCGGGCAGCACTGCCCCTCGTTATCCGAAGCCCCAGCCCCCTCGCACCCGGGGTTCTGTGGTGCCGAGATGGCGCAGCCCCGCCGCTGGCGCCGCAAAGAGCTTTAAAACAGCCTCAAAAAAAGTGCCCAAACGGGCCGCAAACATTTTTGGCCGAAAACGCAAAGCGATAGCGATTTTTGCTTTCGAGCGAAGCATCCAGCTTCAGCACGGACTTAGCTGGTTTTGTTTGCGCGGCGGGCACCAATGCGATCACCGCAAAGGTCACCTACCCAAATCTCCTACAATCCCTTAGGACCGCAAAAGAGAAGACGGAGAGAAAGCGCTTCACACGGATCCACAAGCCACTCTTTTAGTAAACACTTTATAGCCAATGCACATTCCAACAATGGATATCACAAGCTCGTAACAGCTTGCACAACAAAGGTATAAATTTGGTCCACTACAGCATCGAATTCTATCAAGTATTCCTCGACGATACTTTATGGACAAGCCTACAATGGCTGCCAAACTCACTCAAATATGGGCATTTTGCCTTTGGCAAGCCCTTTACAAGCCAAAAGGGACACGGACAAGCATAAGCATTACAACCAACAAGCCGCTTACAATTTTGTCCGTGACATTCTCCCCACTTATTCCTTCGACGCCCTCGTCGAAGCCTTTGCCGACGCTGCAACTTCTTTTTTTGTTGTTGATCTTCGATCTCTCGCCTCGCGTGCGATGCACCTCTTGGCTCCCATTTGTTCTCCGGTTGTTGTTGTTGAGTCGTCGAACTTTAATCCGCCATGCTGCTTCAACTCGCCAATGACTCTGACTTTGGTGTGGGGTTGGCAAAGTTGTGCTGATCCTTGCTGGTTCTTGCGGATTCATCTGATGAAGGGAAAAGACCATCTTTGATATGCGCCGCCTTTCAAATTCTTCTTGTCTCTTGAATCGATAGATGCTTTGTTAGCTTTAACGAGCATCACCTCGCAACCTTTGAAGTTTTCAGTGTCCTTCCTCCGCAAAATTTGCCCATCGAATCTTCTTCCACTTAGTTGTCTTCAAGGGTCTTCACATCGTGCAGAGCTCCTCTCGCTGGATAACTAAGAGAGCTGGGTACGGAGTTCCGCCATTCTCTTGGGAGTTGAGAAGGCAAAGGTTACTTGTCTTCGCCCGCCTCCTCGAGTTTGTACTTCGTAAGGCCGAGTGGTTATCGACTTCGCCGCTTCTTAGCTCACACTTCCAAGCACTTGAAGTGTTTGCAATCCTTGCGCCGAGTCGCCATCGTGATTCACCTTTCATTGCCATTGAACTTCGAATGCAAGAAGTTATCACTCCAACTGGAGTAAGTCTCCGATAGATTTGGTCGCTTTGGGATTGTACCGCATTCTCCATCATTTTTCGCCGACTCTCCGAGTAGTAAAGGTACAAAGCACCACTGCATCGCTCGCTCCGATCCTTGGTCATGCACTCTTGCATCGACCAAGTCCTTCACTCACGGCTATCTTGATGGAAAGTCTGCTGACATTGGTCTTACGGTTCTCGCGGCTTCGCTTCTTCACTTTGTCTTGGTACATGGAGTTTGCCAAAGCATTCTCCTCCTCCACGCCCATATCACTTACCAAGTGCTCTCCTCTAAGAGAGCAAGGGATTGATGACTCCTCGAAGTCCCGCTCGCCGGTACCATGGCATTGCGACGCCCATGGCACTACTATCCGCTGTCTCGATCCGCATCCTTCTTCGTGATCGGTAGATCCGCCTCGCGCATTGTGACACTCCTCCGAAGTTCACCTTCAATCTAACCGATGATTGATCTTGGGTAGCCGAGTCCTCTTGACTCGCCATTGCTTCCTCGCCTTTTTCGACCCCCCGCTTCAACACCTCTCGTGTTCTCTCGAGCAGCTCCACTTGGTCGATGGAAAGACAGATCGCAACTCCCATGTATGGCCACCGCCACACATGTTGCGACTTGCACCATTTCTGCTCTCCTTAGCTTCATTGGCTGCAATGTTCGCTTACTCGGCCTTGTCCTCCTCCGACTCTGCCGGGCCCTTGTTTAATGTGAGCTCAAGTAGTTCCACTCTTCAGCAGCTCCGATCATACCTCTCAGATGATCCAATCCCCACATGGGACTCACCGGTACTTGCATCCGAACTTTTCCTCGACAGGCACACCCCATAAGTCGATGTCCAAGGCTTCCATTCAATGCAACATTCGTGCACGCACTAAGACCCCCCGTCATGGGTACCATGGCATTCACCGCTTGAATCCATAGCTCTTTCTTACCGCCGTGTTGTTCACCAACTTGGAGCTCCTTGTCGCGCTCCCTGGCCATATCTCCAGATGACCATGTGTCCTCACGGACACATGTGTGTCGCCTTGCCACGAACCATTCCACCCCGATCCCCTCGCATCATGTCGCCTCCTGGTGACTCTGCATTCTCGATCCCCGTGGTATGAACTCGAATCGCGATATCTCCATGTGTGGACTCGCCAACACATCGCAGGCCTTCGCCATCTTCGATTCTTTCGCTTTTGGCAATCGACCTTCGCCCACCCACTCGGTCACACTCTGACGAAGTCTAGCTCTAGGATAGTCCATCGCCTAGCAGCTCCTTTCAAGTCCCTCGACTTCGCTGAAATAGGTGCACCATTGTCTCGATCCCGACTCGCTCTACCAAAGACAATCTCTCGCGCGCACCGCTTATCATGGCAACTTGAATAGCAACACTGCGGGCATATTCTTCAAGAGTAGCCGCTCTCAGATCCTCTTGCCCCTGCAAGGTAAGGCCTTTGACACCAACTTTGCTCTCAAAGAAATCAAGGCCACCTTAGAATCTCCACCAAGTGCTTCATCGAGATAAGATGTATGTGCCTCAAAGCTCCTTTGTCTTTGGCACCATGCAAGATGAGTTTGCTCCATCTCGAATATGAAACCCATGGAACGACATGATCCGATTCTGCCTCGCAAGAGAGTCATGTCCCTGACTCGCGTAAGGAAAGCACCAAGCCTCCGCCTCCATGTTCCATCTTCAAAGCCAACTCCCTTCACGCGATTTGGGTACTTCACCAAGTTTTCCCAAGTTGCTCGCTTCTCGATTAGCATTGATTAATGGTGGCCCTCACGCCCACCATTCCACGGGTCAGCCCCTCCGTTGAGTCCGAACTCACTATCGGCTCTTAGTGTGCCTTCACTTTGTGTTGCCCCTGGTTGCTCCCCACTTGATCTCACTATGCGCCCACCAACGCATTGCCACTTGCGTAGATCATGCGATGACTCTCACCGCTTCACTCTGATCCATCGAGCTCGCCTTGAGGTACTCTCAAGCGCTTCATTGCACCGCATTCACATTTCGAGAGCGGACTTATCCTCATGGATATCCGCCCGCTGAGCAACATCTCTTCGATCCTTCCTCTAGGAAGTTTTGGAGACCACCGCCCTTTGACTACTCCGCTTTGCTGAACAAATCGTGCCCAATTCGCTTTCGCAAATGCAAATGCACTTGCTAGATAGTGACACTCACCAATACAGCTCAGACCGCACCTCTCTGGTCTAGCAACATGCTGCACCTGCTGCACATTTCAGCTTCATACGAAAGTATCCCGCACATGCCGAAGAGAAAGTTTCAATGCTCCAATGCACGGACCTTCACCGCTTTGGGATGGCCATGATACCCATCGTCCGCATGCAAGACCTTGCATGAGTATCGAATTCCTTGAGTTTGCAACTTTCTCACCTCTCGTGAGCTTTGCACAACTCTTTCGATCATTGAGCAACCCACCGCAACTTGCACGGTCTCATCCTTGCCAAGCACCCCGCTTGCCTCGAGCACCGCCAAGTTTGGGTGCCAATGTCGAGCCACCGCTTCGAACTCAGCCATCCCCACCTTTGTGCGCTCCGCAATTTTTCTTAGCTTGTTGTCCTCGTGGTGCCTCGACAAGGTCCCCACGCTTGCATGCTAAGTGTTTCTAAGTGAGCTTGTCCCGCCTACCAAGCCGCACACGGACTTAGCTGGTTTTGTTTTGCCGCGGCGGCACCAATGCGATCACCGCAAAGGGTCCTTACCCAAATCTCCTACAATCCCTTAGGACCTCAAAAAAAGAGAAGACGGACAGAGAAAGCGCTTCACACGGATCCACAAGCCACTCTTTTAGTAAACACTTTATAGCCAATGCACATTCCAACAATGGATATCACAAGCTCGTAACAGCTTGCACAACAAAGGTATAAATTTGGTCCACTACAGCATCGAATTCTATTACAAGTATTCCTCGACGCATACTTTATGACAAGCCTACAATGGCTCACAAACTCACTCAAATGGGCATTTTGCCTTTGGCAAGCCCTTTACAAGCTTTTTTACAATGACAAACAACCAAAAGGGACACTGACAAGCATAAGCATTACAATCGAACAAGCCGCTTATTTAATTTTGTCGTGACGAGCGACAGCGACGACAAAAGCAAGGGCAACCCCGTTATCCGAAGCCCCATCCAGCCCTATGTACACCCGGGGTTCTGGTGCCGAGATGGTCGATTCGGCGCCGCCGCATCCAACACGCGCCGCAAAGA
Source organism: Musa beccarii (assembly GCA_024322285.1). Taxonomy (NCBI): domain Eukaryota; kingdom Viridiplantae; phylum Streptophyta; class Magnoliopsida; order Zingiberales; family Musaceae; genus Musa; species Musa beccarii. Next base: position 54,847 of record JAIWVJ010000055.1, read on the forward strand.
CGCGAAAACAGCCAAAAACAGCCCAAAACGGGCCAAAAAAAGTTATTTTTTTTGGTCGCTGAAGCGAAGCGAAGCGACGAGCGGCGGACAATGAGCGGCGGGCGGGCAGCACCGCCCTCGTTATCCGAAGCCCCATCCAGCCCGTACTACCCGGGGTCCAGGGTGCGAGATGGTCGACGTTCGCGCGCCGCCGCGTCGCCGCAAAGACGCTAAAAACAGCCCAAAAACAGCCCAAAACGGGCCAAAACAGTTATTTTTGGTCGCGCTGAGCGAAGCGAGCGAAGCGCGAGCGAGCGCGCAAGCGAGCTAAGCGGCGGGCAGCACCGCCCCGTTATCCGGAAGCCCCATCCAGCCCCTCGTGCACCCGGGGTTCTGTGGTGCCGAGATGGTCGACGCTTTACGCGCCGCGCGCCGCGTCGCCGCAAAGACGCAAAAAACAGCCCAAAACAGCCCAAAACGGGCCAAAAAACAGTTATTTTTGGTCGCGAGCGAAGCGAAGCGACGAAGCGCGACAGCGAAAGCGAGCGGGGCGGGCAGCACCGCCCTCGTTATCCGAAGCCCCATCCAGCCCTCGTACACCCGGGGTTCTGTGGTGCCGAGATGGTGACGACGCGCCGCCGCCGCGCGCGCGTCGCCGCAAAGAAAAAAACAGCCCAAAACAGCCCAAAACGGGCCAAAACAGTTATTTTTGGTCGCGCGAAGCGAAGCGATTTAGAGCGGCGACAGCGAGCGAAAGCGGCGGGCAGCACCGCCCCCGTTATCCGAAGCCCCATCCAGCCCTCGTACACCCGGGGTTCTGTGGTGCCGAGATGGTCGACGCTTTCGACGCCGCCGCCGCGCGCCGCAAAGACGCTAAAACAGCCCAAAACAGCCCAAAACGGGCAAAAACAGTTATTTTTGGTGGCGCGAGCGAAGCGAAGCGACGAGCGAGCGGCGACGAGCGAAGCTAAGCGGGCAGCACCGCCCCTCGTTATCCGAAGCCCCATCCAGCCCTCGTACACACCCGGGGTTCTGTGGTGCCGAGATGGTCGACGCTTTACGCCGCGCGCGTCGCCGCAAAGACGCGAAAACAGCCCAAAACAGCCCAAAACGGGCCAAAAAACAGTTATTTTTTGGGCGCGAAAGCGAAGCGCGAGCGAGCGACGAGAGAGGAAGCGGGCGGGCAGCACCGCCCCGTTATCCGAAGCCCCATCCAGCCTCGTACACCCGGGGTTCTGTGGTGCCGAGATGACGTCGACGCGCCGCCGCCGCGCCGCAAAGAGACGCGAAAAAGCCCAAAACAGCCCAAACGGGCCAAAACAGTTATTTTGGCTGCGCGAAGCGAAGCGACGAGCGACAAAGCGAGCGAGCGAGCGGCGGGCAGCACGCCCTCGTTATCTGCCCCGTTATCCGAAGCCCCATCCAGCCCTCGTGCGCACCCGGGGTTCTGTGGTGCCGAGATGGCGCTCGCTCAGCGAAAGCGCGCCCTCGTTATCCTCATCCAGCCGGCTGCACCGCCCCGGGGTTCCAGTGGTGCGAGATGGCGACGTTCGCGCGCGCGACGCGCTCGCTCGCAAAGACGCGAAAACAGCCCAAAAACAGCCCAAAACGGGCCAAAACAGTTATTTTCGCTCGCGAAGCGAAGCGACGAAGCGCACAGCGAGCTAAGCGCGGCAGCGCCCGTTATCCGAAGTTTCATCCAGCACGTGCACCCGGGGTTCTGTGGTGCGAGATGGCTCGCACGCGCGCGTCACGCTCGCAAAGACGCGCAGCTCGCTCGCTCGCTCAAACAGCACGCTTTTCGCTCGCAAAGCGCTCGCGAGCGCGCGGCGTTTTCAGCCGAGCATCGCGCGCCGCGAGGTTGGTAGGTTTGTTCAGCAGCACGCAGCATTGCAGCAGCACGCTCGCTCGCTCAAAGACGCACGCTGCGTTTGCAGCAGCGCAGCGCAGTGCAGCAGCAGACGCTCGCAGCAGCAGCAGCATGAAGCAGCAGCAGGAGCGCTTGCAGCAGCAGCAGGAGCGCTTGCAGCAGTAGCAGGAGCGCTTGCAGCAGAAGAAGGAGCGCTTGCAGCAGAGCGCTGAGAAGCAGAGAGAGAGCAAGCGGAGAAGCAGAAGCGCGCTTGCAGCAGAGCGGAGAAGCAGCAGCGCTGCTTTGCAGCAGAGCGGAGAAGAGCGCGCAGCAGTGAGAAGAGCAGCAGCAGAAAGAGCAGCAGGAGCGCTTGCACGCTGCAGCAGCGCAAGCAGAAGCAGCCGCGCTTGCACAGCCAGCGAGCATGCATGCTTCCGTCACATGGTGGAGCGAGCGAGAGAGAGAGAGAGTGGCTTGGGCTCTATGCGCAACCTTGCTCAGCACGGGCGCATACGACGGGCGCATCGAGGGCAGTTTTCAACCTCATCCGGATGAAGGCGCTTGATTTTTGGGGCGATCCGCGCGACGCAGGCTGATCTCGCGGATCGTGGGCAAAGCAAGGCCACTCTACCACTTACAATACCCCATCGCAGAAGTCGTCTCGCAAAGGATTCACCCGCCGTCTGCGGCGGAATTTTACTTCCCGATGGCCACCCGTGGCCGCATTTCACCACGGGGCTACACCGCGACACGAGCCCGTGGGGCCAAAGGCCCCTACCGTGGGTCGGGAGGCTTAACGCTGCTAAGTTAGCTAGCTAGATTCGACTTAGAGGCGCTCACCATAATCCGACACACAGTAGCTTCAGCGCACATCGCTTTTCAACCAAGCGCGATGACCAATTGTGTGAA
>JAIWVJ010000056.1:0-57547 GCA_024322285.1 Musa beccarii
GCGTAATCCATTATATACTGTGCGTGCGTGCCTTCCTTAGAAATTGGATGGAGCGCTTTCTTATGAGAAAACGAAACCACCAACGCGGAAACGGACGGAATAAGCATATAAACTACTGGGCTTACTTTGATGGTTGCTTTTCAAAGAGGCGAGAGGGCTAATTTCCAAATCAAGTGTATTATATAAGGGTTGGCTAATTGACAAGCTATTCCTATTGCTATATATCGAGAGGGAGTTCAATTCTGTAAGAAGTAATACTGTAGCCACTGTTGCTAAGCAAGTCAGTAAACCCTGCTGCTGGGGGAGAAAGAGCCACTGTTGCTAAGCCTACTATATATACTTCTTTTAGTAACAATCCTTATATACTAATTATGCTATGAACTAGGATCTATCTTTACCGCAATATAGCATTTCAATAGTGATTATAGGAGTAGCGGTAAATAGAAAGAAGGACAGAAAGAAAGTAACTAATTAGTTCCAAGAGCCATAGGAGAGTGGTTCAGGAGCCAGAGCCAGAGGTAGATTTTAGTCATAACTACTATATATATACTTCTTTTAGTAACATTGAGAAATTAGTAACAAAGAAAGAAAGTAGAGCAAGAGCCAGCTCATTCTTCGCTGCCCTTTATTAACTATTAATTGGAAGAATAAAGTAAGCAGTGAAAAGAGACTTGTTCGAGGAAGAGAAGAATCAAGTAAGCGCGGGGAGTGGAGTCTACTGGTTAGGAAGAAAGAGCGACTGTAGCTGAGGTTGCTAAGGTTAAGAAGTATGAATTCGACCTTTCCGTTTTCCCGGCTTTTTTTAACGCACCTTGGTTTTCCCTACTGAAGCTCCTTTTTTCTATGATCAATTGATGTTTTCTCGGTATTTTCAATAGCAAAGGCAATTTCGCTAATAGACCGATCCATTGAAATGAGATTCTTTCGTTTTCCCGGGAAAAAACGTTGTGAAGTGATTTTCCCTCCGGAAGCATCTATTTCTCATTCCACTTTTCCGTTTTCCCGTCTTTTTGAATAGCAATGCCTTAGAAACAGGTATTTCTTAAAAAATGAAGAGCGGCCCTGCCGCGACACGAGAACTCCTACGCGGTTTTAACTCGCTGCCGCGACACATAATAGCAACTGCCGCGTAACATTATACGTTACTTGGCCCTACGCGGAACAAGAACTCCTGCCGCTAGGGACTCGCTACCGCTTTTAACTCGCTAACGCACCACATTATACGTGGCTTGTTCATTAGTAGTTGCTTGGTTAGCCAACTAACTCCTACGCGCCACATTAGTCGTGGCTTGTCGACTTGCCTCCTTGTCGTCTTGTCTAGTAGTTCCTTGTCGTCTTGGCCCCTTTCCTTACTTTCTAACAGGAGCAGAACCACGAGGAGCAGAACCACGAGCAAACACACTTTCTTTCCATCGGCTATCCGAACAAGACTCTGAACTTCCCTAGCTACTTTCTATTACAATTGAATGAAACCAGTAAGTATGAGAATGCAACTAAGCAGCCAAGGAATGAAACAGGCATTACAGAATTGAACTCAGTAAGTAGTAGAATGCAACTAGGCAATCAGGGAATCAAGAATTTCTTAACTCCTTAGCAGCCGCCGCATAAGGGTTATTACTGTCCACCAAGTCACTACTAGACACCAAGCTTAGAAACCTCTAGTTAAGAAGCAGGCCTGCATACATAGGCTAACGCACTCCTTTGACTTACTAGGTTAATCCTTCTACTTACTGGTTTCTTCATAGCCTTATACTTACTGGTTTGATTCTGACATTCCTGACTGTTGCTAAGGACACTAATACTTACTTACCTGGTTCACTAACTAGTTAACTTCTTTCTTGCCAACTCAGTACAGTAGTACAATACCTCCCCTCTGGTTCTTTTCACTCATGAAATACCTTATCCAGACGAGGCCTCTATAATAAGTTGAGATAGAATCAACAGTAACAAGTGCAGAATACGTTGAAAGATCATCTGCTGGATCGGGTGAGGCAGCAGGGTTAAGGGCTGTAGCTAGGGAAGGAAAGAGTCTTTGCTTTGAAGCGGGAAGGACAGAAAGAAAGGTGCGGTGCTGAAAGCCGGTAGTTAAGTTACTTACTACTATAGGAGTAGCTGAGTGAAAGTAGAGTTAGGGTATTGGCTCAGAAGCGGGGCGGGAAGGACAGAAAGGTTGCCCGGCCCTATGCTTGAGTGGAATTCCTAAATTCCTTATTGGCTGCCGACCTATCCAATCTAAATGAAATTATTATATATTATATTCTAGGAGACTATAAGATTGTATTATAGGAGACTATAAGATTTCCCCAACAAACTCCCCTTTCTGATTACCCGCTTGCACCACCAGCACCCTACTTGATAACTGCTTCCCCGGCTTATGATCTTGTTCCTGTAGTTTGATACCTTCTTTCTTCAATCTTATATCATACTAGCTTATAGAATACTATTAAATAGAGGCACCCCGAGTTTAATATGTATTTGTTTACAGAGGATAGATAGCCGGTATTTCACTTAAGAATATGGTTTACTTAAGAAAGAGGAAAGAATAGAGTAGTCTAGTAAGAGAAAGAAGGATCAGAGTATGCCTTAGAAGCTTGAGTAAACCCCTTCTTTCGAGATGGGCTCAACACTCTTGGCTGTCGGCTTGTCTATACGTTGCTTGCCTCATTAAATTATCATGGAAATGTCCCTATAGCGCTTTTTCGTCATGAAAGAGAGCCCTGAGATTAGAGTGGTTGAATCTTACTACTTACTAGATCCGCTAGAGAGTACCTTTACTTATACTACCTAGAACAACTACTACCAGGGAGTTGGGGCAATCAGAGAGTAGAAACAGTAGGAGCCTCATTCAGGTAGAAAACCCTTATCAAATGCTTCTGTATCAAATGCTTCTGTATCAAAGCCAGTACTTTACTCTGCCCGAGCAAGACGGGGTTTAGTTACTTTCTTTCTTGCCTACCTATGTTGGAGAGTAAACCGGTATTCTGTACACTGCTGCTTTGGCTTCCTTTCGAACTGCTTCCACTGCTTCTATTCCCGCCAACACCTTTATTTATTTCCTGAAACCATAGTATGGCGCAGCACACAGTAATCACTACGGTCGACATCCTTACATGCAGAGAAGGTAGGTCCCGCCCCGGGCAGCGAATTGAACTCGGTCCCGCCAACACGCATTGGGCGAAGTCTTCGGGCGATATCACTATCATAGTAAGGTGATATCACTATCATAATCAGAGGTATTACTAGAGAAACAGTAACGAACCGAACATAGGATCGAACAACCAACAACGAACAGGGAAATCAACTCAGTGAACTCAACTAGGAACTGGGACGGGACTCTAGGTTACTACTCAAGGGATTTTGTAAGAAAATGGGAATTCAGCTGGTGCGGAAGGTAGCTACTTATTAATAATAATCATAGGTGTGTTGGCGAGCGAAGAGGGTCATAATAATAGATGTGTTGTAGAGCAAGGAAAGTGTAAGTTAAGCTCGTACAGATTAATGCCGAGTTCCAGAAGTTAGTGCAGAGGTTCTACTTCCAGTTAGTAGTGTCAGTAGAGAAGCCAAGGGAAGTCAAAGAAAGTATAGATGCGGAATAAGATCAGATGCCGGGGAAGCTGTTCTCAAGTAAGGAGTTGGTGGTGCAGGAATGGATCTTTAGTTGAAAGAGCTGGATAAGAAACCCTATCCAAGAAAGATGTTGATGTTGGGTATGGATACAGGTAGAATTCTATAATAGAATGACCTTAGCTCGAAAGATGGATTCAATGATGAACTGAGAGTCTCTTGCTTGGGGTGCTAGGGTTCAGTAGATGCCCTTGTTGTGCGGCAGGAGCGGTTGAGACGCAATTGTTCACTTCAGTACTGGATGCCTATGAGTAGCGGCGTAGGAGTGATATACTAGATGCTAAGTAGAATACCGGGTAAAGTAGCGAGGGTAATAAGAAATTCCATGCGTTGCCAGAGTTCGGGAAGTTGAGTTGCTAGTTGCTCAAGAATAAGTTCAATGAGATTCCTCAGCACCAGTTCATTCTTTTACTTCAGCTGTGCAGGGACGGGAGTTGTTGACGGGAAGGGAAGGGAGTAGCTTGATTACATTGTCACTAACCATAGCCTCTTTCTAGAAGGAACCTAGACTCGGGGGGAAGAGAAAGATAGTTGTAAAGGCTTTGTTTGATACAGAAGCTTGAGAAAGGGAAGAGCTTGGTAAATGGGGCAGGTGTTGAAGGAATCTTGCTTTGATGCTAGGGCAGCGAACGATGTCTGTCTACTTAATATGATGGGTGTTTGCCTTCAAGTTTCATCACTTATTAGAAGAAAGATAATCAAGTAAAGAGCCGTAAGTGGAATTTCATTAGTTGAAGTTGACAGACTAGGCACCACACCTGTTGATTAGTTGAAGTTTCCCCTGCAGAGTGGTTAGTATCTTAGTAAAGGAGTTCTTTTAAGCAATACTGTAATAACCCAGTAGCATAGGCTGCTAAGGGCAGCGAATAATGAGCTGGATTAATGAGGTTCTGGTGCTTGTGTTAAGCAATGAGCAAAAGAGATAATTGTTTGGCTCTGGCCCTTCCTATATTCTTTATTTTCTATAGAAAGAAAGAATTAATGAGTAGTCCATCAATGCACCTGATCGAGTAGACCTAACTCACCCGTTGTAGTTGAATGAAAACGGATAGGCGGCAGGAGCTCAGTAGTTTAGGCAGTATCAAGTATGGAAGCAGTTAAGGAGAAGCCAGGACAGGGATCTTTCGAGGGCAAGCAGCGGCATACGAACAAGCAATTGAATCCGCATAACATACAAGGGCAGGGCTCAAGAGGGAAGATAGGGGGCAGTGCTACGAACATAAGTAGGTAGGTAACCTCTAAGCTTGTACTATCTTCTTTCCTCCCCCTTAGTCGAGCTTTATTAGTATAGAGTTCTGCTTTCCTCTCCGATATAACTATTAATACAAGGAATAAGGGAGTGGTCTTCCTACTCTGCAACTTAGATACTTATACTAGATTCCTACTACTCGGTTAAGCCAGACAAGCAACTGTCGAACAAAGCACTTTCTCATATACAGTTACAAGTCTAGGTTTTGGTGAACCAACCCTGTACTCTTTCACCCCGAACACTGGACTTGAAGTCGAATCACCAGTAGAAAGGTAAAGTGAAAGGAAAGTATCCAAGATCAGAGGCAATGACATGATTCACTGAGTGTCGAGTTCGGTATGGCGCCTAGAGAGAACCTGTCCTGTCCTAACTTCTAGTTTATGGGTGCCTCTCTTCCACAAGTGCAACTCGGGGTGCCTCTCGTGTTAGGTTACTTTTCAAAGATTAGCCTCATTCAGTTAGATGAGATATTCTTACTTGCTTCTTTACTATACTATTCATTTACCGCAATAGCGCATTTCAGTAGTTATTCTCGGAGTAGCGGTAAATAGAGATCACTGATAGGCTATTGTCACCAACTGCATCCCCTACTCGCTCCGTTTTCTTTCCCATCTAGGAGCTAAGGAAATAATCTCTGGTATTAGCACAGGGCGTGTTGAAGCTAGGTTAAGTGGAGTGGTTGGTTGTCGTCTTGTCTATCCGTTGCTTGGTGCATCAAAGGCTTATTTGCTTGTTCCTGCTCGAGTGAGAGTTGAAGACCGGTAACCTCTGTCAACTATCTACTTGGAAGCTACTACTAAACAAAGAAGGGGAATGCGCTAGCAATGTTGTATTAGGGCCTGCTTCATTCTTCTCTGGTTTACTGGATCGTACCTGCTCAATAGATATCATTGAATGCGCTCGATCGTACCCAATAACTATTCTTATTGAAACAAGCAGGGAAGCAGGGGAGAGACTATTTCTTTTATACCCTTAGGAGCAGGAGTTGTTGCAGGAGCAGGATCTGAGTATGCCTTAGAAGCTTGAGTCAGACCAGTACCTATCTCCTTCCCTTGACACTCATCTTATTTACCTAGAACTGGATTTCTGTCTTTATAAGATTATTTTACCCGAGTTAGGCCTTGTAGCGTCGGTTAAGAAGCCTATTGCTACTGAGTTGCCTTAGATGCTTCAGCAGGTATTATATCAGAATGGAGGTAGAAAACTACGGATCTAAAGTAGGGTTAAGGCGTGGGAAGGAATGTGCGAGAGGATTAAGTCGCTCCTCCGCTCGAGATTAGGACTTCAGAATAACTCATTATAATGTAATTTGTTGTTGCTATGTGTTTTTAGAAGTGACTTGGCTGATAGCAATTGGAGAATCTCCTCTCTGCTCTTGCTCCCTTACGTGCTTCTGCCTCGACTCTTGCTCTACTTGATTTCTTTCTTCCCTTAGTTATGGATATCTTATGGGCATGCTATATCAATAAGGATGGAATTGATGCATGGAATTGATTCTTTAGTAACCATACCATTAAGTGCATCTGTGTTTTATACGAGTGATGTTCGCCTAGTGCGAGTTGAAGTTGCATCTATGTTTGTTGCAAGAGGAGAAGAGAGACTCACTTGAATCTCGAGTACATCTATAGACTACCCGGCTTCTATCTCAATACCAGGCAAAGCATGCATTTTAGTCAAAGAAAGACTAGTTGCTACTGTTTGTTGCTAGGGGAGAAAGAGAATAGTACTAGATCTTACCTGCTTATACAAATACTTACTAGATCGTACCTTTACTTCTATATACTTGTATTAACCATTATTATTCTCACTTTGTAGCTCATCTGCTTAACTCTTGCTCCTGATCGAGTAGCCATCTCATTCTTCGCTGCCCTGCTTTTCTTCTCTGATCGAGTAGACCTAACTTGAACTGGTGATTCTGTTTCTTCTGTATTGCTATAGGGCGAAAGGAATCTTATTTGGATAATCAATCCAGAAAGAAAGTACATCTACTAGTTGAACTCATCTCTAATATGGGTGAACTGCAGATATGAGATCGGGAAAGGCCCAGTGCCAGTTATAAAGTAATGGAAAGGGATAGTTGGATTAGAAGAATCCGCTTATTAACTGAAAAGCACGAAAACAAGTAAGCTTCTGTGAGTTCTGCTTCTCATACCTATTGCTCCTATAGCTCATTGGCTGCCTCCGCTACTGATGCAACCCCTCGTAGTAGTTGTTACCCTCTCCCCTCATAGTAGTTGTTACTTGCCCTTATATATTAAAGCTTGCCCGCTTGTATACTTGCTATGTGTTTGGGAGCCGGATTCTGGTAGAAAACTGTAGTAGTGACTTGAAAGTGAGGAGTTGGTGCCGGGAGAAGAAGCTGGATCTGATTCAAAAGAGAGGGATTCCATTGATTAACTGAAAGGATAGGGCAGGTGTCCAAACACAGGTTAACTCAGGAAAGGATCTGAACCAGTGCAGTTAGTAGTTCAGTTTACAGTTAAGTCGATGCATAAAGGGTAGTTTCAAGTTTTACTGCTCATTAAGTCTAGGCAGATATATGAGTATTCCGTTTGAGACCTTCTCTGTAGTAGTGGAATGATTTTCTATTGTATGCCGCTGATTGCCCTTGCTTTATTATTCTTGCCTATCTCTCTATCCTATACTTATAATTACTTGTTGGTCCAGTTTTGAGTCTTCAGTGAATTAAGAGTTTAGAGACTCGAGAGGTTTATGTTATTAATAAGATGTGCATTGTTAAAGCAACTAAAATAAGATGTGCATTGTTAAAGCAACTAAAGGGATACACGTAGTGGGTCAATACTCGACTGGTAGACTTAGCGCACCCAATAGGCGAAACTCCATACTTACAGCAATTACTTAAGGGCTAGAGCAGGAGTGGTTAGTTAACCTAAAGCAGACACAACAAGTAAAGTCAAAGGAGTGGTCCAGGTTCTCGGTGAAGAAATAGATGTAATAGTTGAATAAGCCATGTTGCTAAGGAGTTTATTAATACCTGTAGCTACTGAGTTCAATAGTTGCTACTGGAGCGACTGCTGCTAGGGGAGAAAGATCAACTGTTGTTACTTCCGCTATTGGATGCCTCTATTCAATACTGCTAGTTGGGGCAATAAGCAAGTCCTTTGTTCTAGTTACGCGTCAGTGAGCTTTCTGGAATACCGATCTACCAACACAGTTTAGGGTTAGACACCTCCGCGACACATAATAGCAACTGCCGCGCTTTTAACTCGCTGACGCTTTTAACTCGCTAACGCTAGGGACTCGCTACCGCTGAAAACAGGAATTGTTATAACTTCGTTATAACATACTATTGCTGCTGTCGCGCAACATTAGTAGTTGCTTGACGCGCCGTTGCTTGGTCGAGTTTACTGCCGCGTTACAAGAACACACTGACGCGTAACATTAGTAGTTACTTGTCTAGTAGTAACTTGCCTGCTTGTTTAGTAGTTGCTTGGTTAGCCAACTAACTCCTACGCGCCACTAGTTTCATAGCTGCCGCTTTTAACTCGCTGCCGCACTGGTAACTCACTGACGCTCTTATAACTCCTAACGCACCACTAGTTGAATCAGCTGACGCCTTTTCGCTCGCTAACGCACCACATTAGTAGTGGCTTGTTCATTAGCAGTGTCTTGTCGGTTGTTTAGTAGTTCCTTGTCGTCTTGGCTATTCACTGCCCTTTGCTTACAGTTTGATTCCCTTGCGCTTTGCTCTAGCTTCGATCCTCTACTCATTAGTTGAGTTCCCGCCTCGACTTCTGCAATTGATGATTCCGTCTTGAGCCCATAGGGATAAGAATAAGCATATAGTATAGTAGATAGCACTGGAGTCACACCAAGCGGTAACATAATTGGTTTACCCGACAACAAGATTCGAACAAAACCTATTAGCCCGAGCCGTGTACTTGTCCGCTTCAAACTTCCACTCACTCCTTCTTATACCTTAGAGTTCCACTCGAATACCTAACCTTTCCTTACCTATGCTCTAGTTTCCGTCTTATTCCACTTATCTCAAATCTGTAGTTCACCTTCGACTCTTCCGCTCCCGCCTCTCAGCCCTACGCTTGTTAGCTACATTACCTATCTCCTTGGTTAAAACCTAAAACTCCCTTCTTTGATTCTTGTACTGCTGATCTGGATTGTAGTTACTGATTTGGATTCTTATTTATGAACTTTGTACTCCTACTGCTTCATCCCGAACACTGAGTTGGTGCACGACCTACCGCTCTAAGACTTTCAGAATGCCCCGGGAGTCCGCCCAATGAACGTTGTGTCGACGCCGGTGCGATGCCGACCGAAGACTTACGGAATTCATGGTAGCTCACAGACCGAGTGCCCGGGGACGGGGACCATTAGTAGAAGTGGTAAGAGGTTGTCCGCACGTTGATTGTCGAGTTAAATCTTTATTGGTGCCATGCCATACGGAGGTGTCAATCTATAGTTGTTGTGTGCCCTACGTACGCGGGTTTGGTTTCAATCAATCAAGGTCCGCCCAAAGAATGAGTGGTTGAATGGTCGATAAAAGAATGACTGGAATATTCTATGATAAAAGAATTACTGAGTTGAGTGAATTACCACCGTTATGACCGAGTGCCTGGCTGCTCTACCGGATTTAGAGGATTAGGCTTAACTTACTTTTGAATTTCATTGCATCTGATCTCGGAGACTACACTCGAACAGGAACTGTCCACTTTGAACTCACACCCGACCCGAATCCTTAGTTATTTCAATGAGTTAACCCGAAACTGATTATAGAGGCCCCGACCTCTAATGAACCCTCGCACCGCTCGTAGCCCACTCATGAACTTAGGATAGAAGACTGCTTATTAGTAATGGTTGGGTAGTTACTGATTCGATTATGCCTAAGATGTAGCAAGTAAGTAATAGATATAGCAAGTAAGTAATAGAATGATAGTTACTTCACACTTGTATAACAGCTAAAGTGAAAAGAAAAACCATATGTAGCGGAGTTGCTTAGCCAGTTCTTGACTCTGTCCATCTCTCTGTAGAGGCAAAGTTAGCAGCTTGTTCTGTGCGTGCCTCAATTCCTTCTTCAAGCTAAAGTAAGCTCAAAGGCATTGTATAGAAGCAGATTCTATTCCCGCAATAAGATCTTTTCTGCACTAAATTCCTGTTCGAGTGTCATCAAGAAAAGAAGCCGACGAACTAAGGGGTCCGAAGGAGGCTGGACTTGTTTGTTGCCTAGCGCCCGGTACAGCTTCATAACCGACTCTCCTTTCTTTCCTTCCCGGGGCCAAAACCCTTGCTTGACTTTATCTCAGTCCGCCTTTACTAACTACCATGCTGACTACCTTTGCTAGAAAACTGGAACTCCCGTCTACGGGCCAGTTACAACTATACTACCCATAATACTTCCCCCACTGACTTCAATGCCTAGTTTGTCCCTTCCCTGCCTGCCTATTAGTAAGAAACCAATGTCAACTATACTTTGACTAGTGCTTCTCGGGCTTACCTTACTAGCCACCTTCGCTGCCCAGCAAGACACTACTAGACAAGACACTACTAAAGCAAGCAAGAAAGAAGTTAACTAGTTAGTGAACCCAGGAAGCTATAAGTATCGGAAGCGTCAGATTAGTCATAGTCATTGCCCACCTCTCTTCTGTCTACAAATCATGGCAAAGAATCATGAGCTATTTTTGATGGATCTTGGTAACCAACCATAGCAGCATAGTTTGAATCACGAATAGAGGCACCCCTCGTTTAGAGTAAAGTAGAGGCGGAAAGGATTCTCAAAAGAAAGTAGAGGTGGATTGGATACAACACAGGATACCCAACAACTTAATATCTTAGAACTGGTTTAACTCGCTGCCGCTGGATAATTGAGTTAACCCTATATTATAGTGCTTCTTTTATTGCCTAAAGCTTGTGGTCCACAATATCCCTTACGAACTTTGGCAAGCGTAACACAACTCTCCCTGGTGTCACTGACTCACTTTCTCCTTCCTTTGTCAAAGATCCTTATTCTATAACAGCTATTGATTCTCTTACTTGTTACTGCAACACCAGATTTCTAGTTGAAGTTTACACCAGATTGACCTGATTTGAAGTTGAAGACTGCTACAACCGATAGAGAGTTTAAGGAACAGTAGCATCAGCAGGGGAAAGAGCTTTCGAATCCTCCTTTCTGGTTTTGTCAACTAGATCATCTGCAGTTCGAAGGGAAAGTTTCGTTATTGTAGAAAGATCTGGTGTTGGCGCAGACTTAGAAGCATGAGTTCGACTTCAATCCTAGTATATGCTTTTCTCTTTGACTTGTGCTAATAGAGTTGACGAAGAAGCCGAAGCCGAATCTCAGTTATCAAAAAAGCAAGCGGGTCTGTTCTTGTTTCATCTACGAGATCAGAAGCCAATTACTGGTCCAGTAGAAAGGAGAGGGTGTTTACATTCCTATCAATCATATAGAGCATGCGGTGAATCAATTCCTATATTTCTGTTTGACTCGGGGTAACAAGAACAGGTGCATCAGCGGCTAAAGGGAGTGATTTGCGCTAACAGGAGTTTCTAGGTGTCTTATTACTCGCTTCTATCATAGGTAGCACTTACATTCCATTCTCAAGTCTCAAGTTCTGGGGCGGAATCTAGTACATCGAAGTGCTTTTATGGGAAAGAAGCATTAAGTTATTGGCAGGCAGCTATAAGTCATAAGAGTTCTATAGTTTCAGAAGCAGTTTCAACATCTGAAGCAGTTAAAAGAGAATCAGCTGTTATTGGAGTCAAGGAAGAAAGTAAAGGTGTATAGTTTAAGTCGAAAGCAGTAGAATTGCCAGTTTTCAAGTCTCGCAGCTCCTCCGCTCGATTAATACAGGAATTGTAATAACTCGAAGCTCCTTAAGCTAGTCAATTGAAGGACACACTGGTTGAATTCTTTCTTTTTTTATTAGGGACCCTACATCCACTAACTCTATTTCTTTGAGACCTGTTATACCTTCATTAGGCTACTCCACCTCTATCAGTGACTTGAAATGAAAGTAGTTTCACCCATATTCTATTCCAGGACAGGGCTGAACAAGCAACAGAAGCAAATAAACAAGCAAAAGAAGTATTGTTTAACACAAGCACCTAAACCTGTCTCTGCAGAGGCAAACAAAGGGTGAGGCTTCGGGGCTTCTATTCCGTCTATATAAGATTCAAGTAACCCAGGTAGGTAGTTGTAAACAAATACAGTAATTAGTAACAGCAGGAAGAGAAAGAATCAATAGTCTAGAGAGGAAACAGCAGTTAGAGGTCCAGTGAGAAAGTAGTCTGCTGGCGAGGGAAGGAAAGACAGAAAGTCACTAAGTTCCAGAGTTAACCTGTGTTCGGCGTCAGTAAGTAAAGAAACTGAATCAGCTGTTGAAAGAGAAGCAACTGTCGTGATCTTTATCTAAAGGCAGAATAATTGCCTCTTCCTGTTCGAGTTAAGTATCTAGTTGCAAGTCAAGTTTTCGTCTTGTGCTCAATTCCAGAAGTTTGGTTACCGCTCCGTGAACCCAGATTGAGAGTGAAAGTCAACCCAGATTTATCTACAGGTCGGTCACTATTTCTTTGATACCTTCATTAGGCTCCTATACATATGGTTTAATAACGGAATTCGGCTCTCATCGAATCTAACTCCGGATATCCCTAACTACACTCTGCATACCTCTATACTACTTGCTTGTTGGGGATTCAATTGAAACTGGCCTTTATCGTCGACAAATGGACAACTTAGTCCGGAGTTCACCGGCTTTCATGGCGTCAGTAGCTCTAAAGTCCGTATCAGCAGAAGCTACAGGTTCAAGGTAAGGGTTCAGGTACGACTTATAGTTTCTAGTAAAGGGAAGGGAAAGAATGAAGTATTGGATTTTAAGCCCTAAGTCAATCAGTATAGTCTCCTTGTTAGCGAGAAATTAGATAGTGCCTCGACTTTAAGTGAAGCTGTAACCAAGAGAATTGAGTGCAAAGCCCATATAAGCCATAAGCGCCAGACTCTCAACTCTCCAACTTGAAGAAGAGAATTGAGTGCAAGCAAAACAAATGGAATTATTGAATCTAACTGCTCGTTTGCTTGTTTAAGATGGCAACCCAGAGCTGCTTGTTATCCACCCTCCCCCTTTCATAGAAGCCTGACTCCTAACTTTCCATTAACTCGCTAACTGAGCTCACCGAATAAGCTTTAGGCAATAAAAGAATAAAGTACGAGAGTCTAGCGTAACAAGTCATAAGTGAGTTTTCAAGCAAGAATCAGCAACGGGAATTCATTTAAGTACCATCGTCTAGCGCAAGGGCTTTCAATTAGAGTCAGGGGTTCGTTTAGAGTTAATAGTTCAGAGTTGTTCACTTGAGCGGGTGCGGGGTGCTCCTCTATTCTATTCAATTGGTCTAGGGGCATAAAAGAATAATCAATTCCTGCTGGTCTGGTGTTGGCGAAAAAGTCCGGGTATTCAGAATCCGCTGTTCCTGTTTTGTATCCGAGAGAGCATGCTTTAAGAGTGGATTCGGGGAAGAATCATGTTTATATCCTATAGAAAGAAGCAGGACCATAAGCTGGATCTGGTGAGGAAGCAGTGCCCAGCATTCAAGTTAAAGCAGATATTTCAAAGATTGTATTGGCGTAGCTGCAAGCATTGTATAGATTTAGGTCAAATATTACCCTCAACTCTGGGCTCCTGTCTTCATCGGTGTTAGTTAGTTTGAGTTTAGTTATTAGTTGCGCGGTCAGTGAACTGCTTGATGACATTCCTATGTATTATAGTATATATGCACAAGAGAGATATTCTTTTTCGAAGTGTTTTTCATATAGAATATATCGAATTTATCAATGAAAAGAACTCCCCATTAGAGGAGCCCGCCTCAGTCAGTCCCATTTCCTGCACCATTGACCACGTGGGAAAAGAAATAGATCTTACTCATTGGTTGTTTGCATTTCCTCACTCTAGCATTGAGCCACAGAAGATGCTTTTTGACCAATTGCCTAGCCCGAAGCTGCCGAACATCCTGACTGCTTGAATACGATACTCAAACTGGCTAACACGAGTTTCGTTCTTTGAGTTCGCCGAACAAGCTAGTATATAAGTAGGTAAGGTAATATTAATAATATCTTCTATATCTTAGAGAGATACTATGCGATCTGATAGAAAAGGCAATCTTCTAGACTCAAACTGCCAACGGCCGCTAAGCTTCAAGATGCTAACCAAAGAACAAGCCCTTTCGAAAGCTACAAGCAACGTCGCAACAAGATGTCGTGCGCTAACGGAGTTTCCTGTTTTTGGAATGCGAGATCTGTTCTTGACTCTCAGTAAGGAGAGAGAGGCTCTTATGTCGGTGCTAGAGCTCCTTGTCGTAGGTATAGAGAAGAGAGGTTCAGGTGATTGGACTGGACTACTATTCGGGAAAGCCAAGCATTCAAGTTCAAGTAAGGCAGCAGAAGGTTAGGTTTCTTTCTCGTCGACAACACGAGCACCCGCTCCAACAATAAGTTAACGTGCAAGTCAAGTTTGAACCTGCTGCTAATGCTTACTCTGATTCCATAATTAGAATCACTACCTGATTTCTATGCGCTGTTCCTAATACTGATCTTATTCTTTGCTTATTTATTCCCTCTCCTCTGGCAAGAAATACTGATTTAAGTAAAACACCCGGTTTACTGCAACCAAGCCCTCTCGCACAACTGATTCTTGCTTTCCTACTAAAACCCTCTAATCCAGCTCTTGCTACTCTACCATAGTAAACTAAGCTCTTGCTACTCTATCATAGTAAACTAATACAGATTCTAGTAAAACACCCGGTTGAAATGCCCCTGAAAGTATCAATGCCCCAACAAGCTAAGAAAGCACTTGTTCTTTTGATTTACTAAATGCTATACTACCTAGTAAGTGACTAATGAAACAGATAAGTAGAACAATTCAACTAGTATTACCTCTGTGAACATTGACCTCTGTAATCTTAATGGGGAATTTCCCGTAAGAGAGAAGTTCAGCTGCCCTACCGCTTTCCGAGACTAGTATAGTTGACTTTTGAACTCACTCCTACAGCTATGACATATTTTACTTATTTCTTTGACCGATAGATTTGCCATTGGTCATATAGTTGCCAGAGGAGCAGTAATTAAGGGCACAGGAATAGTTGGATAATTCCACTAATAAGTAAGAGCCAAGCCCACCTAATAGAGAAAAGTAACCAACGCATAGCTTCCCTTTCGCCAACTCCAGACTTGATATCAGTAGTTTTATACCTGAATAGCCTAGAATTGAACCACTTTGACTTTAGCCTCCCATATACTAACGCTATACAGAGGGGATCTTTCAACAGCCTCATTCTGATACCGGATGCGCTCGTCACCAACAGCCAAAACACTATGGCAAGTCACTTATAACTCACAACAATTCATTGAACCCTGTCCCCTTCCCTTTGCGTGATTGGCCCCTATCAAACGAGTGGTGGTCCTGTCCTGGTTCTTGTGATAGTCTTCATCCCGTTAGTGCTTCAGAAGCCCGAACACAGGGGCGAGTCGACGTTTTCCTATATTTCCTATAACCCTATAATAAGATAAAACTCCTATTTCTTCTCCGGATACAGCTTATGCCTCTTATTCTCTGGTCGATTCAACTAATTAACTTCCCTCTTTTATGCTTGTGTTTGGGTGGTTCTCGCAACTCCTCATTCTATTCCAATACTCGGGTAGTGGAGGCTATGGCTATAAAGAAGTAATCAACCTAACCGGGTAGTCAACTCTATTAATTAGTAGAATGTATTTCACCACTTGAAACAAGCAGCTTAACCTTAGCAACAGTGGCACAGAAGAGCGGCCCTGCCGCGACACGAGTTCACTGACGCTAGAATACAGGACTCGCTCATAACTTCGCGATTGCTCTATGATACAGGACTCGTTTATAATTCGTTAACTTCCGTATTTGTTGTGCTGCCGCACAACGCCTTTCGTCGTTGCTTGGCCGTAGCTACCGCCATGAACACCGGATCCGTATTACTAACGCACAACTCCGTCCTTTATGTCCGTTAAGCTCGCTGCCGCGTAACCCCCTTCTCTGCCGCGACACGTAATAGCAACACTGCCGCGTAACCCCCTTCTCTGCCGCGACACTACTGACGCGCCACCCGCCGGACTGCCGCGGAACGAGAACTCCTGCCGCGTCACATTAGTAGTGACTTGCCTCCTTGTCGTCTTGTCGTCTTGTCTGTCGTCTTGTCGTCTTGTCTGTCGGCTTGTCGGCTTGTTTATACGTTCCTTGTCTAGTAGTAACTTGCCTGCTTGTTTAGTCGTTGCTTGTCGACTTGTCTAGTCGTGTCTTGGCTCTTTCGCTGCCCTGCGGACCAAGCCTTATTACTTCCATCAACAAATAACTAACAACACCCCATAGCGACTTCAACAAGAAAGAAAGAATTTCACAGTGCCCCGGACGATTGAGCTATATAGTGCTTCTCATAATCCTGCTATTGCGGCAAACAGACTTTGACTAATGTCCCCGAGCCTTAATAAGCCCACCCACTAACAGATGATAGGCCAGATGATAGGCCTGCCTCTCCCGATCTAAAAACCACTTATACCTTGGTTGAGTCCACCCCTATTGACCTAATTACAGTAGCTCGATTGTTAGTCTACCGCTACTTCCCGGCATCCTTCCAATGGCTTTATCTCAGCCTGGCATTAATCTCTTTTATTCTAGGCTTTCAGCACCTGACTTTTGAGGTTGACTCTACAACTCTGAAATGCCTTATGCTTTTCACTTATATTTCTCATATGGTTATTTAGATTCTATTTCTTAGTAGTTCATTAGATAAACTAGGCTCAACAAGCAGCAAGTACTATTGAACTTCACGATAAGATCTTTGGTGCCAGTGTGAAGTCAACCTACCTCTTAAGAAAAGCAGAATGGAATTGACACCAATCATACTTGAACTCGATACCCGGATCCTATGTACCAGTTTTTTCGCCTACCTCTCTTTGTTTTGAGTTTGCATAGCCTTTCCTTTATTCTTTAGCTGTTGATCTAGAACCTGACTTCTGAGATGGAGTATACCGTTCCTCGGTTTGAGTATTACTTGACTAGATCTTAGTCTACCGCTTATTACTCGAATTCTAGGGGTTCGCCCATAAAACGAATTGAACTTAGAGCCTGGCACTCCCTGATGAGAATGAAAGAAGCTTAGAGCTTTTGATATTTCTAGCAAAAAGAAAGGTGCTTCAAGCCTTATTAGAATTGAGCTAGTGCTAATCAAACTCTTTTCTTTGAGTGTGCTTATGTGTGTGTCTTCTTATTCTTTTGAGTGGGAGATCTTCTTATATAATAATATATAAACAAAAGTAAACTAAGCTCTTCCCATAGTGCCTTAGGCCGGTCCCGGAGGCTAAGATCGACTGCTTCTTAGAGCCTTATTTATTATGAATTGAGTCGCCAAGTCGGTAGCCTTTTATGAAACTCTTGGGATAAGGGGCAGATTGCATTTTGACTCTTTCCCGATCGGAGTCCAGACGTCTTTGTTTAAGTAAGTACCGCCTTTCCCGCTTACTTTAGTTCACTTCCTCCTGACTGAATTAGCCCTTATTGACTATCTATTCATTCGCGCTTATCTACTATCTGAATTAGCCCTTATTGACTTTTCAGATTGAAGATGGATTTGACTATCTTTTCCCTTATCTACTATCTTATTTCCTTCTCAATCCATAGAATCAATGAATAATCGAATTGTCTCTCTCTCCTCTCTCCTGATAGGATATAGGACTGGACAAAGGCAAGGGAAAGAATAATAATTATAGAAGGTTAGTTGCCGGAGTGGGCAATAGGTCCGAAAGTGGATTATGGACATACCAGTCTAGCAATTCTATAGTAATAAGGACTTACTTACAATAAAATAATAAATGCAATGATCTATTTAGTGCACAAATAAGAATTCCTTAATTCCAAAAACACAGTGATTATCTACTTCATTTGGTTGGAAAACCCAACTTCAAGTCTCTAGTTGTCTCCTTTCTCTTTTCGGGGGAGCAGAGCAGTCAAAGAATGGAAAAGGAAATGATTCTTCATTCATTATCATGGCGATTCCTCACAATTGCTCCTTGTGATGCTGCGGAACCATGGCAATTAGGATCTCAAAATGCAGCAACACCTATTATGCAAGGAATCATTTACTTACATCATGATATCTTTTTCTTCCTTATTCTCATTTTGGTTTTCGTATCACGGATCTTGGTTCGCGCCTTATGGCATTTCCACGAGCAAACAAATCCAGTTCCGCAAAGGATTGTTCATGGAACTACTATTGAGATTATTCGGACCATATTTCCAAGTATCATACCGATGTTCATTGCTATACCATCGTTTGCTCTATTATACTCAATGGACGAGGTAGTAGTAGATCCAGCCATTACTATTAAAGCTATTGGACATCAATGGTATTGGAGTGCGCCTCTTTACGAGGGTGATTTAAGTGCTACGAAATGTACCGGTAGTTCGCGAAGCATCTGGCTTACCAGTAATCTCCCATTCCCGGCGTCGAGAGACTATAAGAACAATAGCATGCCAGAAACTGGGGAGTTTCAGTGGTGTAACCTATACCCCGAAATGATCCCAGCATAGGAGCCTATGGTTCCATTCCTTTTGTTGCTGGAGGTACACATACCTCTTTTCTCGGTGTGGAAGTAATATACTATAAATAGATGCTTAGGCATGCAATGTCCGATAACAGCGCTGAAGTCGTTAATCTATCGGCACCACAGCACAGTGGCATACAACTTTCTACCTAACGGCCGGCCCCGTCACCTTTCGGAATGAGGGATCCCCGTTGGCAACAACCACGGTAGTAGTTGCAGAACTACTGGGCCAAGACAAGAGAGCAAAACCGGTTATTCCTTTTCCTCTTTCTTCGCTTCGGGGACGGAGGTCCTACAGTAGGTAACAGCATGCACAAGCAACCGAAGGGGACCAGCGCTTCTACTACGGAACCGAGGAGCCGTTCGCAGCGATAAGCAAGGGATGTCGTGAACGGTTGGAAAAGGTCAAACATAGAGAATTAACCTAAGCGATGTCGTAAACAGTGTACGGTTCAATAGAATTGACGAAAGGTCAAATCAAATCAATCTCATTTACCTATTCATAGAGTCATCCTATTCTCTCTCAATGGATCTAATTTCTCATATCTCTTTTGCTTGGTAATCCTATTCTCTCACAATGGAGGATCTAATTTCTCATATCTCTTCTGTCCTAAATTAGATAAAGATATAAGGGTTACTCAATCAATTCAATTACCCGCTGGCATAATGCAAGGGCAAGTTATGAAATTGGCTAGGTCTCATGAACCACTTTCTTTTTGTGGAATCACTTTCTGGTCAGAGGCCTATGGATAGATCCTTTTAGATCGACTATAGTATGCCGGCCATTCACATTCGCATTGAGAATCTATACTCCTTACTGGATAGGTGAGGAATAACTCAGTATCTTCTCTATTGGGGCCTCAAACTTCTTAGAGCCGACTAAGCATCACTCTTTCTTTTCTTTTCGAACAAAGAAGACGACTATAGGATCGAATGAGCTTTCCGGTAGTGAACAGGTCGTGTCGTCCCATACCTTCTCTTCTGACTGTCATATTAGTGTTGAACTGAGTGCTTTTTGGTTCCAGCTTCACTTCAGGCGATAAAGGGTCTTAATATTAATAAGTAAGCTCTACTTCGATTCCACCGGGGTCTTACGGTCTTTCTCTGATAGGGGACTAACAAACTACAGAATCTACGTGCTTGCTTGCTCTCTTTATATTCTACGGCAAAAGAATAATCTACGTGCTTGCTTGGTTTATAGGTATACTACGGCTACAGAATAATAGTGCTCTGTTTATAGGAGTAGGCGTGGAAAGCTTTTTGCGGGTAACCTTGCAAGTACAGTTTGGGGGGAGGCTAAAGTCGACCCAACCTTATGAGTATTCGGACTATAACAGTGGAGATGAAGAGTCACTAACTTTTGACAGTTATATGATTCCAGAAGATGATCTAGAATTGGGTCAATCACGTTTATTAGAAGTGGACAATAGAGTGGTTGTACCAGCCAAAACCAATCTACGTATGATTGTAACATCTGCTGATGTACCTCATAGTTGGGCTGTACCTTCTTCAGGTGTGAAATGTGATGCTGTACCAGGTCGTTCAAATCAGACCTCAATTTTGATACAACGAGAAGGAGTTTACTATGGTCAGTGCAGTGAGATTCGTGGAACTAATCATGCCTTTACGCGTGCGCCCGGATACATAGGCCGACAGCTGAGCCCACTCTGGCTTAGCCGCACAACCCGTGGTCGGGGTGCGAGCCACCCGATAAGCAAGCAATTACAGCGAGCCGCTGGAGCAGTAGGGAGCCGAGGAGCAAGGCAGTAGATAAGATCTAATATTGGGCCAGGCTCCCGGTAGAGCATGGGATACGGTTAGGATAACAAACTTGAAACGCGGAGCCCGAGCGGCCGGCGAGCGAGTGGTTAGTGGCAAATAGCGCCCTAGTTGATGGCATTCCTCTCTGCGGCTGGCACTAGAGGAACCACAGGACACTCCATACAAAGGCAAACAAGTCTTAGGGATGAGACGCCCGCGCAAGGACCTAAATTCTAATTAGGAGGTCGAACCAAGGAACTATAGAAGTCGGGGATACCCCGTCCCATGGCAACGCAACAGTGTCCTGAGGAAGGTGTTTAGAGGCCTTATAGTAGCACAGACCTGACATTCTAGGTCTAGCGAAGGGGGCCAGTCCAAGATCATAAACTCTTCTTCTTAAATGAAAACACAAGAGACGCTCTCAACGGTTAGGCGCCACTCTCAGTTATTCTCAAGCTTCTTCATTCGTGCCGCGGTGAACTGAACGAACAATAATAAAAGTCAGGGCAGTCTTAGCTACAGGAGAAGCACCTGCAACGGCAGAGACTACTTATCCCATTTTTCTTCCTAGCCATCTGTGACAAGTCCGGGAAGCCTGCAATCATCAATAGAAGGGATCTCTCTAATAATATCTACTTCTGCATGAGCCTCCCCACTCTTCCCGGTCAATATGGATGGGAAGGATACCGACATAATCTGCTTTGATGTATGTAAACGTTTCAGGACCCGCCCTACCTCCTGCTAATCCGGCCTTATCTTTTCGAACCTTTCTCACCCTTACATAAAGCACTTTCCTATTCTTGTGATTCCCGGCCGCTAGCATGGTTATGTAAATGTTCCGACTCACCGGTAATTAGAGAGATAGTGGCATGGCGAGGCGAAGCAGGGAAGCTAGTACTTCGTCAACTCGACTAGTTGCTTCTTAAGAACCCTACACTTGCAGCTCCCTTTCAAGCTTCCGAGAGGCTCAGGGATTTTCCCTATGATCTGATTAGTAGGCAACCAACGTTTACTTTTCGTGTTGTTGTTGTTGACGTTGACTTTCAAGCAAGCTAATTAGTCAGTATAGGCCGGGATTCTCGGAGCTACTCCCAGCTCAAACAATGGTAGCAGAGGTCTCTTAGTTAAGATCTAGGAGTGTGAGCAGTACGAGCTGAAAGGCTCTCATACCGTTTTGAGGGCAGGGGGCATAGATGCCAAACCTGACCCCTATCCATCGTCGTAGAAGCAGTTTCTTTGAAAGATTATGGTTCTCGGGTATTCAATCAATTCATCCTCCAAACCAACTAAACCGGGGAAGCTTAAGCCATTTTAGGGTGAGGGAAGGGGGAAGCTCCAGGAAGGCTTCGCTTCGCTCGCTCAATTCGCTCTGTATAGTGCATAAGCCCTATTTCTTTTATTTCAGTAGGGCGAGGCCTAACTACACGAGCTCGTAAGTCAGGAACGAGTCTTGTATACGAACAGCTTCCCCTAGTCTTCTTTGCTTCTGGCGAAGCTTAACGCACTATTCTAATATAGGCATTAGAGGCAAACTCCTTTTAAGGCCGACCACTACATAGGAGCGATAGCGAAGCCAAGCCGTATAAAGGCGAGCTGCCCTTATAGCAATAGCAAACGGCCTACTTATAGCCCTATTTCGTTTTTGCCTTTCTTCAGGGACTTCAACTTACAAGCTCATCAATTTCCATTATTCAATAAAGAGACCAGAGCTAGTGACCAAGAAAGACCCAAATCAAATAGATCAAGAACGGCGAACCTACTTTCATAAAAGAATTCATTGAAGATAAGATCTCGTGAATAAGGATTTCGGAGACAAACCAACCCATAGGAATCTGATGCCTCTGTCAATTGATGCTCTTTAGTTCCGCTTTCTATTCATTCTCTGGCAATTCTTAAGAATAGAATAGAGCTAGGTTAACTTGTTTCATCCCGGTAGTTAAGGGAATCAATAAGGGAAGGATCAGAAGCATCAATTCCAGTAAAGTTTGAGGCAGAATCAATTAGAAAGGGAACCGTAGAAAGAGTCAAGTAATGGAACCCAAGCTCTAAGTCGTAGAAGGTGTTCGCTCGCCGCTCCTTTTAGTTTCATTGAAGAGGATAGGAGGGTAGGTGCTCTAGCTCAAAGTAATAAAGTAGTATAAGTACGCAGGACAACGTGCAAATCAAAGAATGAACTTTCACACACAGTAAACAACTCTCCCAGACGCCACGCCACTGATTCAATAATGACTGTTTCTATACGAGACTCCACTTTCCTTCCTGCGCTTATTGCTACTGCTTATAGTTGCTTGTAAGATTATTACCTTTATAGGGAAGATGCGGGGGGTTAAGAATAGGTTTAGGTTAAGTCGTCATCAGTAAGATGATATGCTGGATCAGTATCAAAAGCTAGATCTGATTGCCAGTGTCTAGATCGGATTGCCTGTGCCTAGTAATAGAGTTCGGGTCTCTTCAAGTATAGTTGGGGACAGAATCAATTCCTTGAGTTTCGATTGCAATTTCAGAATCATTTGTTTCATTAGTTAACCAGTTTGCAAGTCAGCAGCAATACCAGAAAGTCGAGCTCTAGTAAAGGTCGAGGCAGAATCAAACCTATCGGGAAGTCCACTCTAGAATTATAAGTTACAACAGGAACAGACCCGATTGCAGCTGGCTACTTAACCGACACAAGAACCGAAAGAAAAGAAGGCTAAATTCATAATAAAGGGCCTAGACTGAATTCCCACCCAAAGATACTCTACTTCATAAAGCACATTTAGGGTTCCGCGGAGTCTTTGATTGATTTCTTCTATTGAGCGCCGAGCCTAGGCCGAGCCAACTCACATTGCAACATTTTCTCTTTGGAGCGCCGAGCTCTATCTTTATCTTAGAGTTCCGACTTATGTTCCCGCCGGAGAGGCTTGCTTCTTGGAGCTTCGCAGACTTAGACACTCGAACAGAACTTTATTAACTGCTAACTCCTACCCCGGAACAGAACCTTTCCACTGATGCTTCTTGGCTTCTATCTAAGACTTCCTTTCGCACAGAACAATACTTTCCTAGGGCTGCTTCCTTTTTCACCACTCACTGCTAATTATCTTGTTTGACAAAACGATAACTGCATACCTTGAAACAGTTGATTCTCGGCTTCTATATGGATAGTATGCAACTTATTGTCTTAGCGCTTCAAAGCTAATTAGTGTTCTCGACTCGCGAGAGGAAACAGCTCTGTTAGCGAGAGGAGCAGCTTGATGACAGTAATGCCTTAAGGTCTCTTGCTTGTGAGTTAGAGTCCACAGTTATGCTTTCATTCGTACCACTACGACTATTAGTCTAGGCCCTATGCTTAAGAGCCTATTACGACAGTACTCATACTTAAGAGCCTATTACGACAATACTTAGCGTCATTCCAAGTACTTTACTTGTTCCTGTCACTCCCGTCTTTCACTCTTAGGCTACTTAATCGAAATCATATGTTTCACTTACCCCTCTTTGCTTTCAGACCAATGCCCCTCCTTGTCTTTCAGGCTGACTTTACTGTATATTATGATATAGCGTATAAAGGCAATAGAATAGAATCAACCAGTAGCAACCACAGTCCCATATGCACTAGTTTCTTTCTTATTTAATTGATTATTGGATTACCCGTTTAGTTGTAGGTTGGTTCCATCATATAAGTGAAAGAATGAAAGTGAGTAGATCCATTCTTGTTAGCAGCGGATCCGTCTTATTGGTAGAAGAGAATAGGGCATGAAAGGTATACTCAAACTTATCAATACTAGAGTAAGATCAAGCAGGGATAGACTGAGTTACATGAAAGATACACTTAGGTTTTCTGAGGTACTTGGTGGATCCAATGCGGGTTTAAAGAAATAGAAGCGCTTGTTACATTCTTTCCAGTAGTATCGATCTTGGCCCTAGCAGTGAAAGCCCTGTTGACGGTAGTTATATTCTTGTTAGCCGTAGAGTAGTTGTTGCCTTAAGCCAAAAACATTGGACAATGGTCCCACTTCGTTGAGCTCAGGAAAGGCCAAGACGACAAGGAGGCAAGTCGACAAGCCGACAAGCAACGACTAAACAAGCAACTACTAACGACCAAGCAACGGCGCAAGACGTTGTGCGGTAGCGAGCGAAAAGACGTTAGCGAGTTAAAAGCGCGTAGGGTAGTTTCGCTAATGTGGCGCGTAGGAGTTAGTTGGCTAACCAAGCAACTACTAATGAACAAGCCGACAGACAAGACGACAAGGAGGCAAGTAACTACTAAACAAGCCGACAAGTAACTACTAACGTTACGCGTCAGTCGGGAACAAGCAACTACTAATGTTGCGCGTTAGGAGCCTGGAGTTAAAGCGTTAGGAGTTATAAGAGCGGCAGGAGTTCTCGTTCCGCGTAGCTCGTGTCGCGGCAGATTTCGCTAATGTTACGCGTCAGTCGGGGTGCGTTAGCGAGTTAAAAGCGGTAGCGAGTCCCTAGCGTCAGCGAGTTAAAGTCGCGCAGGGCCAAGACACTACTAATGTGTCGCGGCAGGGCCGCTCTTCTTTCTTCCTATTGATTTCGACTCGAACCTATCTCTACGCTACGAGAAGAAGCTAAAGCGTAAGCCTACTTAATCGTCTAGTGGGCCCGCGGATTCTCTCTATGCCATGCCAACAAAGGGAAGGAAAGCCGAGAACAGGAACTAAACTTCAATGAAAGAAAGCACTTAGGGCTGAAGAACGAATTGATCTAGCTTCCTCTTTACAATAAGGGTAGAAAAGATGGTGTGAGAGCCTTGCCTTAAACGAGAAATAAGCCTTATGAAGCTATTAGTACATTAGTCAACATTTATGCCTCTGTCCTTAAGTAGTTAAGGGTTTGGCTGCCTATGTCCTATGAGTTAAGGGTCAAACTGCCAACGACTTATTTTATTGTTCCAACTAACTACTAAGCTAAGAGAGTACTATAGTCTAGGGCTAGGGTATGGCTTCTTTCACTTTGGACTTCGTTTTCCACTTTTACTTTGTTTGAGCGTAAGCAAATGTTAGGTCTAGTAGCTCTGCATCGGTTAAGTATGCAGTCAGCGGTTCTTCAAGTATAGTGAGAGTATTGTCTTTACCACATGCTACACTAAGTGCTCGAAGTGCAAGAAAAGAGAGATATTGAAGTCCGCCAAGAACACAAGCATATATACCGCGGTGTTAGGAAGTTCTAAGAGCAAGTAAGTCCATCTTAATCTTAATAGGCGAAAAATCAATTGAATCAGCTTATCGGTCAATGGTAGAAGGCGAAGACCTAATTGATTACCCTAAAGATACATATAGAGTAGGAGAAAAAGCATAAGCAAGAGAGAATAAGCCGGATATTTAGTAGAATAAGAAGTTGCATCAGTTGTCTCAAGTAAATTAACAGCAAGTCCATTCTTTTGATTAGGCTAAGGCGTCAGTTCATTCTTTTCCTGCAATTAAGATCTGAAGCCCAAGATTCCATTCCTGTCCAGTGCGAGGCGAGAGATGCTAATGGAGTATTTGTTGAGTAAGCTGTTAGATGGAGTCATTCTAGTAGTTTTGCGCATTCAATTAGGAATCAGAAACGGATGAAGCAGAAGCCGCAGATGGAGCCAGGATATTGATCTTCCGTAGGAGTAGGCACAGATGCAATGCAGTTCTAAAGGAGGGTGTTTAAGCCTAAGAAACCGGACTTGCTCATAACGAGAATACGGGACTTGTGTTGCCTTATTTATATCTTATGAATGCTCTTGCCTTCCTTGAGATCTGATGCTCGATCAGAAGCCATGGAAAGGTGTTCTGTTCCCGGGGTAGGAGAAGGTCGGTTCTTCAAGAAGTCGAGTTTGAACGTATAGAAAATCAAATGAGAGGTGAGATAGAGAGAACAAACAATCAGATCTGAATGACAAAAATCCTGTCTTTTCTAGAAATTGATAAGGGAAGCGAAGAGCCAAGACGACAAGGAGGCAAGTAACTACTAAACAAGCAGACAAGAAACTACAGTTATGTGATAGTGCATTTTCAATCCATATCAGTAGGGTTCCTTTCTTTATGGTTCCTTTGCCCACCTCGACTCACCGTACTTTCTCACTTGAACAGGACTCTCCTCCACCTCTTGCAACAAACACTGTTATTGCTCCCGAACAACCAAGACACGTATATTGTTAAGTGGTAGGAGCTGCGAAAGTAGTCAATTCTGTCCTGCTGACTTACCTGAGGCTTTCTATCCTGCTTACTTACCGGACAAGCCCCGCTCCTGCCGCATCACATTATAAGTGACTTGGCGGCTTCAAATGCATTCGTTGCTACATGAGGGTTATTCAATGAAGGATTTCCCATAAAAGCATAATAAGTGACCAAGACACTACAAATGAACAAGCAGGAGAGTTTTTCCCGAAACAAGTAGTAGTGCTGTAAAGATCTGTTTCTGAATCAGTTAATTACTTATAAGCTATATAAGGCAGTAGCAACAGTTAATGTATTACTAGAGCAACTAGGCAAGTTGTGTGGCAGGAGCTCAGTTACCCGGTAAAACGTGAAAGTTGGATTGTATTGCCCCTGTGCCTCTGGCTACTGTGTGTACTTCCTACTTTGTTCCATAAGCCCTCTTCTTCTTTCTTTTATAATAGAATAGAACTTCTGAAACTCGGTATTCCACTTCTCGAGTAGACCTAACTGCTTCTTTATCGTAGACTAAATATCTTCTATCTTGACTACTATTGTAGCTTGGCCGTTAGTAGTAGCTTGTCCCCTAGTTCAATGAAAAACAAGAGCTTAATGAGTTCCCTGGATCCATGCTATTTATCTCTCTGGTTCTCAGATCTGAAGCGGGGAGTGCTGTCTCTTTCTTCTCTCTCCGAATAACAATACCTCTGTGCTAGATCTTCTCTTCTTCTCCTCTGGCTCATCCTTGATTCTTTATCTCTTATTGATTAGTTAGTTTATTGATTAGTTAGATCTCTTATTGATTAGTTAGATCTCTTATTAGTTAGTGCTTTTCCTCTATCTCCGGCAACAAATACTGAATGAAACAAAGAGTGTCTCGCGCTTACCGCTTCTGGTCTTGTTAACTCCATGGTTTCTTTGCCGCAACACCTCTTATTATTCTTACTCTCCGATTCTCACACCTCAGTCTCTTCTTTATTCTTTAAAGGATTAAACGGGAACTTAGCATTCTCATTCTTCTGCTTACTTAGCGGTTACTACTGACTTACTTGAGAACAGATCTTACCTTGAGAATGGAAATTAGCCCGGAAAGTAAAAGAAAGATTGGAAGATGGAATTAAGGTGAACTCCCGTTAGCCCTTGCTTTTAGAATTGATGAGGCACTGCTATCCCCACTTGTTGAACTCAGCTAGGCTGCTTCATGCTATACATAGGCTGCTTCACGCTATACTAGAGTACTTATTTGATTGCCCTAGTTTGTTTCACGCACAACTCATACAAGTTATCAAATCCTTTTGCATGGTATATAATTTCTGAAATGACTCTGACTTAGGCACACTCTGAACTTTAAGAACGAATTGAGTGCACGACACTATTATAGAGTCAAGTAACAATACTGAAGACTGCAGACTAACACAAAACCCCGCCCGATCTAACACAAAATCCCGCCCGAGACTGACTTGTTGCCATTAATTAAGCTGGAGGCTTTCAACTATCCCAATTGTTTGTTCCCTCGCGCAACGGGAGCTTCAATGCAAGTAAAGTGCTTTCTTCGTCATCTCTTCGCCTTTTGCCATAAGAGTTTAGGTTTAGGTCGGGCTGGACTCGGTAATAACAAGTTCATACCTCGACTGCTCATTCAAGTGGGCTGGCTTTAGTTCATCGCCGATATAAGCTCTGCATCGGTAAAGTATAAAGTTGGCGGTCAATCTCCAAATCAGGGATTAACTAAAAAGAAGGGAGTTAACTAAAGTGAAAAGGAGGAAAGGATGGTGCACAAGACATAGAATCACGTAAACCACTGTTGACTCAAGAAACAAGCAAGTTAGCTGCAGCAAGCAAGCATCAATTTGTCTTTCGATCGCTTAGAGAGGCTTTGTTAAGAACAACTATGGCGAATGCTTTCTCATCACTAGGAAGATGGGTCGATTCCTTCAATCAATGGTTTTTGATTTGAGCTTTTGTCGTCTCACTCCTAAGACTATTAGAATATATAATAATATATGGAATTGATTGCTTTTTATTTCTAAAGAAAGCGGCATGCATAGACCAAGATGTACTCATCCATGCATAGACCAAGATTGACTTCTCTCCCTCTAAACCTTCCTCTATCGAGTAATACAGAAATTCCTTACAAGTTATTATATGCTTAACTTCTCACTCTACGGAATAATGGGTAAACTCAAAAGTGTTTATTGTAAGTAAGAAATGACCTCTCTCCATCTGTCTAGCCTACAACCGATACCCTTTATCTGGGGGGCTAAAGCCTTCCTTTCGCAACTAATACATGCGGGGTAAAGATGCCGATAGCTTTGTCCATCTCCAGGTCCTTCTCTCTGCTCCTTACAACTAGAAGCATATAACGAAGGATCTAAGGAAGGTGGATCATCAGTCGTTTTTATTATGAGTCAAGTAATTCGACTACAGCTCGAAAGCCGGACTCAAGGAATGGGCAAAAGACACGAATATCAGAAGCATAGCTTTAGAGAGCAAGAAGCGTAACCAAATTCAATCAAGAAAGAAATCAAGAGCTTTAGAAAGAAAGAAAGCTTAACTTTATTGATATTTATAGATAACCAATCCTTTTGCAAATATTGTTGGGATACTTTCCCCAAGATGCCGAACCAACCGGTCGCAACCGTAAACCTAAGCTGTATTTCTCTTCATAGGACCTGAAAGGGGTATTGCCGAAGCCTTTGTCTTGGATATCTTTCATATGCTTCTTCGTCCATGTAGTGTTAGCCCGAATAAGTTAATTACACTATGTTGAAAACCATCATTATTGTTTAGATCTTCCATTCTGATACAAGGAATGCTAACTGCTTGCGAGCTGTATGAGCGGGAGGCCTTTTCTTACTTTGTATCCTTTGCGGTCGTTAGGTGTTTTCAGAGTTATTGTCTTCGTCGGCTAACGGGAGTTCATTCGCTGTAGTCTGGAACTAACTAACAAGTACTTAATTATTGCCCCCTTGCTTTTGTTCACAAGTTCCGTAGGGCATCCGCTTAGTTTAGTTGAGTTCTGTTTCGGAGGAAGGCGAGAGAGAGTTCAATCTCTTTCCAGGTTCAAACAAGGGCTAGCCCCATCGAAGTAACTTATGGCCATCCATTCTTTTTGAGTTAACAGGAACCTGGGCCAAAGATGTAGAATCTCTTTCGGAGACGGGATGCCCTTCGCATTATAGTTTATTGATTCGAGCCCCCCTCCAATATCTCTCTAACCCACTTTTTGAGAAATGATCTTGTCCAGGACTATAAACAGGCCCCTCAACCTCAACAGAAATTCCTTGTTATTTTCCGACCTTCTTCTTGAAAAAGGCAAGGAAAGCATTTTAAGAAAAGGAATGACAGAAAAGATTAGCTTCCTCATATTCTATGCTAGCCCACCCACGCATCAGCATGTGGTGTGATGACGACCAAGTTGTGACATTGAAAAAAAGAAATAAGGATTTGGAATCTGACTAGAAGAAAGAAAGGGGGCAAGACGACAAGGAACGTATAATGTGTAGCGTAGGGCCAAGTAACTACTAGACAAACAACTACTAATGAACAAGCAGGCAAGTTACTACTAATGTAACGCGGCAGTAAACTCGACCAAGCAACGGCGCAAGACGTTGTGCGGTAGCGAGCGAAAAGGCGTTAGCGAGTTAAAAGCGTCAGGGACAAGACACTACTAACGTGTCGCGGCAGTGTTGCTATTCCGGTGTAGCGGCAGTGTTGCTATTACGTGTCGCGGCAGGGCCGCTCTTTTCCAGTTCTAAAGTAAGCAGAAACTAGATTTGCTATTACCGGTCAACTCTTCATTCCAATACGAGGACTGGTGGGTTACCTATCTCTATTATACCTAGGCGTGGAGGGGAACAAGCCCTTATAGTAAGAAACTCCACTCCATTCTAGTGCATTCCATTCTTTTATAGAAGACTTCGAGCTGCTTTCTCTGAGAGAGGAACCTCCCGTCTCTGTGGAGATAGAACCTTATAGCTATCTCAGTAGCCTTCCCTGCGTTCCCGCTTTCCTGCATTAACTACCTCTTTTGGGGGGTTGAGAAAAGATCTATTCTTTTTATAGAGGCCCTACCTTCGTTCTCTAGACTTACCCATTACTGCTGGCTCTCTGGCTCTGACCTGACTTTAGCCTAAACGGACTGCTGAACCTCATATTCCATAATTACCCCACTTCCATATGAGACTAAACTCCCTCATTTATTGCTTCTTCTGCTGGAACTTTACTTCCTAAACTCAAGGGCTGTCTGTCTGTCTGGGCGCTTAAAGAATACTATCATCCAAGTAAATAAGGCCATTCTCATGAGAAACACCTATTTGGAAGCCCCCTAAAACATAATGGCGATAAAGAACTAACTTACACTACGTTGAGCGCAGAGCTACAGCGGCACATTGACGACCAGAAGCGAGTTGTAATGAATGAAATACGAGTAGAACCAACCTACCTATGCGAAAGTAAGCTACATCACTTCAATAAGCCCGAAAGTTAGCATTAGCCGATTCAGACAGGAGCTCAAATGACTCTGTTAGCGCCAACGAAGAAAACACTTGTTCTATACTTTCAGACGATGAATACCCTGGTTATGATCTTGCTTACTCTAATGCTTATGATGATCCTTATAATGATCTTTATCTTGAAACTCAATCATTTGAAAGAACCGATTGCTACTTACTTACTTGATAAAGCTTCGAATCCAGGAATGGAACCTTTATACCATGGAGCTGACCTTCACGGATTTGATCTCTGAGAACTATTTCCTGTTAGCCTTGTAAACAAATAATTATGAAATGGAGAAATGGAACAGCATGTGATATAACTAAGTAATTGAGCACCCCACAGCCATGTATTATTTGTCAATAAGGCAGCATTGACGTTTTTTAGCCTTATACTAGACTCGTAACCTAGGAACAAACTATCTCTTCTCTCCCTTAGGGTGCCTTTCCAGGTGAGTAAGCCGAGTGCTTCTTTCTTGCTTGAAAGGAAAGGACTGATTCGTGCCTAATTCCAATTGAATTGTGAAAGTGGATTTGTCACTCGTAGGCTACATCTTTATCTCTAAACAACTACTTGACCAACGCTCTTAGATGCTCCGAATCCAGGGTGAGCTAGACTAATGATGGCATTGGTTCCCTGTATTAAGTCTGTCTCAGTCAGTCTACTTTCCTTCATATCGCTTGTTAGCTTAATTGCACTGGCTTTGGACGAAGGAAAGACGGTTTTGCACTTCCTACAGTAATTCAAAGAATAGGGTGCCTTCTTGCATCTTAGCTAATTCAACTAGTTCATTGCATTTCTCCGAAGATAACTCTCTTCCGTTAGCCCTTATCAAGCTCAAAATAAGAATATAGAGTCCAAAATCCAAGTAAAGATGTAGAGACTGAGACATATTTGAATAAAGGTTTCGCATTTCCAAATAAAGATAACGAATATTTTAGTTTTTAGGACACAGTAGAAATATAAAGAGTTGATGAAAGCCCCTATACATGTTTTTCTTCATAAAGGAGTATCACCGGAAAGCTTTGATTGGAGTCTTGGATCTTTCACTTTATAGTAGTGCTTGAGAGAGGAAATGGCAAAGCCACGAACCGACTTAATTGGAATCTTCAGGCGAACCATTTCATCTTTTGAAAGGACAGGCCAAGCAACGGCGGCGGAAACAAGGACGAGTTTTGTAGGGGCTATGATACCAGAACAGAGACGACTGAAAGCAAGGTTGCGAGATGGCAAGACGAGAGGGATCATCTTTTGGTAAAGCAGTCATACATACGGGCACTGGGATATCTACGAAGGCTGCTGGGAATTGGCCTGTAACCTGGGACTTCATCGAACTAATCAAAAGGTGTCTTGTCTACACTTCCATATGAGGAGAGCCTTTTCAATGATCATACCGAATCCTATAAAGTAGGCGCACGCTTCCACCTCCTCTTGCCCTTGCGGATAACGTACTTTCTTGGCTTGGCTCGGGTCTCCCCCAAACACAGCTGCACAAACGGACCGATCTTTCTTAATAAGTCCGGGGCGGGGGTCCGTGTATCTGGAAGGTTTATAGCCCATTGGAATTCTCAGCCTGCCTATTGATCTTATGCAGAAGAAAAAGCCAAGTAGCGGACTGACACAAATCTTTAATAAACCAGCTAATATGCCCAATGTACCTTGTTTCAGTTGCTTTACTGATTTGGATTTCCTTTCTTTAGAGAGTGCTGCCAGAACAAATGCTCTCGTAAACCAGTGAACCGGGTTGGGTCAAGGGTCGGTCGAGAACTTCAATCTTCCCGGGCAACATAGCTTACCAGTTACCAAAAAGGTTGAAGCAGCTACACGCCGTAGTCCATGTAAGCCAGTGAAAAACCTTCAACGGAGATTTACTGCAAAAAGGAAGAATGTGCCTACACGAAGCACCCATCATTCCCTCTCCCCGAGAGTTAGGAGTGACCTTTCGAGTTGAATAATTGAGCAAGGGATAAGGTCAATAGATAGATTTTCCACCCAAGAAGACGCTCCTTTCTTGAAACTGTGCGAGTATATTTTAGTAAGAGTAGGTAAGTCCCCAATTAACACTTTGCTTCATTGATGGATGGAGTGAAAGATCTAATCTAGTGCATTTTGGAGAAGGATCG
Organism: Musa beccarii; assembly: GCA_024322285.1. Classification (NCBI taxonomy): domain Eukaryota; kingdom Viridiplantae; phylum Streptophyta; class Magnoliopsida; order Zingiberales; family Musaceae; genus Musa; species Musa beccarii. The sequence goes on from JAIWVJ010000056.1 coordinate 32,965, forward strand.
GATGCCTCTCTTTGGAAGCGCTCCTTTCCCTCAGACACGGACTCAGAGAAGTACAAATATTTGTTTCTCTATTCCAGAGAGAGGACAGAAAGAAGAGAAGGGTTGGTTAATGACAAGCTGGAAGATGGGATTCTCTTTAAGAAATATGAATAAGGCTTAAATTGTCTAGATCTCGGAAGGATCAATTGCCCATCATTTGAACGGGATTCGGGAAGGATAGCTTATTGCTTTCTGGCTGCATTGACTCATTCGAGCTCTTACTCACTAGGCACTTAGGAAACTCGCTTAGCTGAACTCAACTCCGTTAGCACAAGGTCGAAGTAAATAACAAAGAAAGTCTATAATGCTCATATAAGGTCGAAGTCAATAACAAAGTATGCGAAGTAAATAACTAAGTCCATAATAAGAGTATAGATTACGATCGGTGCCTCTGCTCTGTCATCGTATATCTAATTGCACTCAAGTCTCTTCAGCAAGCAAAAGCGCAAGTAGCAACACTATTCTAACAGTAAAGTGCCTGTCCTAAACTATTCTAACTGTGCAGTGCCTATCTGTCCTTATTGTTCGGTGCTGTGCCTATCCTATCCTATCCTAAACTATTCTAACTGTGCAGTGTGCCTATCTTCTCTTTCTTCTTTTGCACTCAATTCCTTTTGCACCCTATTTCAAAAGTAAGAGCGCATGTGAGCTTGTTTTGAAGCTATGCTGTAACGCTGTGTTATGTTATACAATCCAGTAATATGTATGCAGTGAGTTTAGGTAGTTTATTTACTTTAGTTAGAGTTCAGTAAGTCCGCGCAGTCATAAGTGCTTTGTTGTTTAGTTCTTTCTAGTAAGCTTTGTTCGTTTGTTCCTAATACGTTGCGCTTGTTTACTTTTTCTATACCTTTTGATTATTGACTGACGTCAACCCTTTACTATCATTCATGACCCGTGAGAATAGAGAATACTATAATAGAGAATACTATCACAATTATTGACCTCCCTTCACCCAATACTACAGCAATAGGGACCAAACTCTCCTTATCTATATATTATATATTCATATGGCACATCCATCGGCTTAAGTCATGTGTCGCTGAATAAAGGAGAGGATGGACTCGTAAGGGTTGGGCTTCTCTTCCGATAAACTAGGCCGTATGTGGGAAATTGATTCGATTCTCTTTCTTTTCCTATATACAAAGAAACACTTAAACATAACAATAGTATATTGCTCTTCTTCTTTGTTATCGGGGCAGCTTTTCAGGGCAAGGCTATTAACTCGGGATTTCATGTACAGTTTCATTCGATCCACTTGATTGAGTAAAGTAGGCCTAGTATGCTAGCTCGACGCCGACTGCCAACCCCCTAAGAGACGAGACTCAACCTTGAAACTGAATCACTCCCTAAACATAGACCAGTTCCATTCCCCTTGACTTTACCTTAAAGCTTAAACTACCCACGATTGCCTCCGCCTCTGTTCAATCAAGTTGGCTGTCTTGAAGAATCAAATAGTAGATAGAAACTCGTATCCCATATTAGATAGAAGCTCGTATACCCTATAATGTATGTTGAGTCTGTCCTGTCCTATATTTGAGTAAATATCTGTTAGGTTAGATTACAACTATTAGATTCGATTCGATTCCATTATATGTCCACTTCTCTTTCTTTTTATATCATGTGGAGCACACTACTATTCTTGGATTTGATTCTATGGCGCACTTCTCTTCGATTCAATTCTAATGTTTGTACCGGTACTTTCTGTTCTATGAGTAGTTTATAATCTTAGAGTAGCTGTAAAGGTTTGATTAAGTGAGTTTTTACTGAGTAGCTGTAAGGGTTTGATTAAGTGAAGTAAGCAGTGTTTTTACAATATTCTTAATTGAAAGTGTGCTGTAGTAGCTTGTCGCGAGGCGTTAACTTGGCTGTTTGATTGGAAGCAAAAGGTGCCGCTGTTAGGTACCAATAAAGGAGTCTTGATTGTATATAAGAAGTAGTAATGTAAGGTGCTGTGTTTTGAAGCCAAAGGGAAGAGCGTAATAATCAAGATGCAAAAGGGAAGCAGTAAAGTACACAGTGAGAACAATCAACGGAACAAGCTTATTGTGTGAGGATAGGACTTTGTAAGGAAGCAATGCTCTGCTTTTACTCTATTTTCTATTATAGAATGTGTGCACTTGAAACTTCTATTGAATTACAAGCCGTTTCGCCCTATAGCGTTAGCCAGAGCAGAGCCGGCTCGTAGTATTGGCTAGAGAGCCATTCCCTTGAACAGCGGATTCGCCAGTCGACCAGACACTTATCCTTAGAAGAAGCGGTGTTGTTACTATATTCTATATGAGAATGCTTTTCCACTTCTATTTGAATGAAACTAGCTACAGCTTAAGTTAGTTCCAAAAGGAGGTTGTGCTAACACTTACTTTCGGGGTGCCCATCTTCTATTCTTTCCTTATAGCTGTAGAGCAGTAGCTGATAGTTTCGTAGAGCCAGCAATAAATAATAGATATAGCAATATGTTTTGTAATGTGTTTTTAATGACTTCTATATATATATGATGTGCACTCACACTCTCTTATGCCGCGATACATCAAGATTCTATGAAACTAGCTAGGGAACTAACAAACATGGGCGAAAACAAACCATTGATTGTGCGTTAGTGAGTGAGCTCGGGCTCGGGGTCGGGGCTTTATAAGGCTTGAACATCTTTATCTAAGTTGAACCTATACTATTAACCTATCTCTATTACAAGGAGCTAGAGCGGTTTACGCGTATCTAAGTTTGGCTGGGATGACAATGAAAGTAATATATGCTTAGCGATGAGGAAGGCAATAATCAGAAAAGTAATATGCTTAGCGCTTCATAAGGTCATAATAATACTTCAGTAGCTTAGCGCTATCTTTCTTTCCCGTAACGCTCACAAACTCACTAAAAGCAACGGCGGTCCTACAAGGGCGGGAATCAAGTATGTTATTTATAGCCTTCAATGTTTGCCTCAATTCCATTCTTTAGAGTCAGCAGTGTTTTACAGATCCTGTCTTGGGCGCCTTCCTTACAATGAGTAGTATGAATCCTCTCTCTAGTTCAGTTCTTTACTATATTATCATGTCCGCACAAGGAAGCATCAATTTGTATGCAGCTTCGATATCGATAGAAAGTGCTCTCTATCTTCTCTCTGCTCTTTAAGCGAAAAAAGAAAGACGAGATCCTGAAGACGTGGACAATCAGGAATGGTTTTGTAAATGACCCAGACTAAATCCTATTAAAGAAATGTACTCTCCCAATCGGGTTTGAATTAGTCCTTCCTTTTCCGAGCTAGGGTGTTACTATAGGAAATCGAATGGAGTTTGATCCCTATTTTGAGGCTTTTCTTGGAGACGGATTACCTGCCTATCAGAGAATCCTTATATAACTAGAAGAATTTTGACCTAAACAAGGAATTCCTTATTTCTATACTATGAGAAGGGTTGCACCAGAAAGAGAGATTGGGGGATCTAATGTTGCATTCCCTTACCCTTTTCTCCTAGCAGTCCACATTGACTAATAAGTAAGGCCGGGGTTAACATAGGGCACACATATTCCCCGTAAGCGTGTTACCAAGGCTGTTGGTCTACTATGTTCACAAGATCCAGCTTGCCTACTTACTTATTCCAAAATAGTTTCTTTTCAGCTCCTTTCCTTTCTGCCAATTGCGTTCAAATCTCTGCGTGATGAAATATCCGGCATCGATTGGGGGAGGGGTTTTAGGATACATATGAGTATTAAAGGCTTCCATTAGAACGGAACTTCTATTATATACGGAAACTTCACTTTGGGGACAGAGAAGGGAGGAGATAGGCATCGAAGAGAGAATACGTGGCACAGAATCTGCTGTTCGAGAATGCCCAGTTAGAGGATTCACTAGTAATATCATAGGTAAGAATGATGGTGGAAGGTTCCAGACAGAGAGCACTCCTTGGTAACAAGGAAGGAATGATATGCCCTACGATGCCTCTTCCCCTAAGGGTTGTTCCCTACCAGTTATTCAGTTCTTCTAGGAAATACAGAGTCAAGGTGCTGAAAGCGAAAGCCTTTTCAATAAACACGCGTTGATCAGACAAGATTGAGGCTTCCTTTCTTTCAGTGGCACATGGAGAACCGAAGAGGTTTTAGTGTTGGCCAATGGATTGCATTCTTACCTAGTATAACGAGAGTCTAGAGTATAATGAAGCCTTTCTTTCCGCTATTAGCTTCATCGAATTCCGGATCTTCCAAAGAACTATAAGCAAAAATCATTGTTTGTTTTTGACCCTTCTTCAATGCATTTTCGTCGGTAAGAAAGGAAGCTCATTAGTATAGCCCTAATATAGTAAGACAAAGCAGCAGACGGGCAGGGAAAAGTCAACCATGACCATGTATTTTGGATGGGTATAGGGGCCTATATCCCTAATCATAAGACAAGGAAGGGTTTCCGTTTCAAAACATAAGGAAGGAGGAGCCTTTCTTCATCGCCAATCGCCTGGTTACTTTTGAATTGAATAGAGCAGATTCGTGAAAAAGAAAGGATTCTCACCATCTCAGAAGAAGAGGGCAAGTATCATGAAATCCCGGGTACAAAACTCGGCATTCCCCTCGCTATTGGCATTCAACCTTTCAATCAAAAGCCAGCTCTTGATTGGAGCGGCCCTGCCGCGACACATAATAGCAACTGCCGCGTAACATTATACGTTACTTGGCTGTCTGTTTGTCTAGTAGTTACTTGGCCCTACGCGGAACTAGAACTCCTGCCGCGCTTTTAACTCCTAACGCTTTTAACTCGCTACCGCGCAACATTAGTAGTTGCTTGGTCATTAGTAGTGGCTTGTTTAGTAGTTACTTGCCTCCTTGTCGTCTTGTCTGCTTGTTTAGTAGTGTCTTGTCTAGTAGTTACTTGGCTGTCTGTTTGTCTAGTAGTTACTTGTCGGCTTGTTTATACGTTCCTTGTCTAGTAGTTACTTGCCTCCTTGTCGTCTTGTCTGTCGGCTTTTCAGCGAGGGCAGCGAAGAATGAGCTGCTGGCTCCTAATGACCAAGCAACGGGACTTGAAACTGGATACTTCTCTTCTATTCGAGCTGGACTTTCCACTTCCTTAGACACAAGCAAGACAAACGGAATTGCCAATACTCTCACTCTCCTCTCCTTTCTGAACCGACAAGAAAAACCAAGCTTAGGCGCAAGTCCGGGTAGGTAGCCAAGAGAACAAGTTAAGATATACTTGACTCTCTGAAAACAGTAGTTAGCGAGTCCCCCCTGCCGATCCTACCTCTACTTGAATGGAATTTGATGATTCTTTCGTCTACTTTCCTGTTAACGGTATTCGCACCGCATTAGCACTTTTCATCTTGCTCGAGTCCACAACCAACAAATAAGGTGCTGAAAGCCTATACTTGAAGACGATGAAGACAGGCGAAGTGTTACCCCCATCTATTGTAGCTGACCTACTACCAGCGCCTTAACCCTACTTGAGAACAGAGTTTTATGGTTCCCTTTCCGCCGAGCCCAGAGCAGAGAGATTCTTACCCGACCCGACCTATACATTTCCTTTCAGTGCCGACCCGACCTACACTTTAAGTTAAGAACCAACAACACTCTTTCCTCGTTCCAGCACTCAAACTATTCTTTTCGTATGGCAAGGCAAGAAGTCGTTCCTGTTCCTTAAGTTAGGGTCGATATAATTGTTGTTTATTACTAGTAATAGAAGGGTGGGATAACAATGAGTTCTGAATAAATGCCTTTTGGAAGTTGAAAGCTCTCAATCAAGTCCGAATGTATTGTACCCGGAGCACCCGTTCTTGTAGCGAGGTTCCTGACGTTTCAATATGAACAAGCCATCACCAGTTAACGTCCAGTGGGTCTCAAGCCCTTACTCCATTATCCCGTAAACTACCTATTGCCCTAGATGGAAGAGTTTTTAGAGTTCGAGGCATAGCCCGGGCCGGGGTGCTTTTCTCGAAGCCGGAATGCAGAAAGACAGGAATGTTTTTACAGCTTTTACGGGATAGCTTTTGGATAAGGGAAGTCGGGAAGTTAGGAAGCCCCCCCAAAAGTACTCCTATAGTTTTCGTTAGTCCAGTTAAGCTTTATTAGAGATGATAGGGATATTACTTGATTTGTCATCTAAGCTTAAGCCCAAAAGCCAGTTGAAGTACCAGGCCAGGGTCGAGTCGATGGTAAGTGGTAATTGAGGGGCGACATGCATATTGCACAGTTGGAACTGTAAACGGAATTGAGAGCTTAGACTATAGAACGATTTAGCTGGCTGCCTTGAGGATCGTACCTAGGGCACAGGCTTGCAGCACTTTATTGCTATCTTGACTATCGCACGGGCAACCGCTATCCCCCAAAAACAAGGGCGTGTCAGCGGCAGGCAAGAAGTGGAAAAGGTAGACCGCGGTAATATAGCCCTTGACTCTATCAAGCTCTTTGGCCATACTCTCGAGGCACTTACTAAAAGACGCAGCAAAAGCAAGCAGAAAAGAAGAGCAAAGTGCTAACCATGCTAAGACCGTTTACGCCGACAACAGCTTTCTTGGATGATCCTTCACTAATAATGCTTCATGATAGAGACATGGAATTGGAATCGGATCTAAATGTGCAGAAAAAGCCTATGATTCTTCAATGGCACAACCCTATCCCAAGTGCTTGTTTAGAAAGTGCAATTATTCCCTTCCTCAAACCCCTTCTAGCATTTGTCCTTAATAGAGCGTTTCTCCCACTAAGCACTCTCGTTCTAGCTTGTTCTTTCCTTTCTGTTAGATTGCATCCAGCTTTCTCCGTCTTAATGGTTGTAGCCCTCTGAGTAGAGCACGGCAAAAGCCTTCCGCGCCACAAGGACAAGTGGCAACTAGGTGAATTGGGCATAAACCTCTCTCTGGTTGTGGGAAAGGTTTATTGAGACCTTTACGCCGACATGAAATACGTAAGCTTTGGCTGGTAGCAGTGCCAAGGCAAGTGTATTTCTATTGACTTGTTATCGAATCAGCTACTTGGAATCGATCTAGCTGCGACGCTTATATGAAGTGGTTTGGGCATACGGATTCGACGCTGGGTTGTATTTGAATGCAGGGAACAACAATCACAAGAAGAGAGATTCGACTTCACTTGATTTCCTATGGCGCTATCCTATTCTAAAGTAAGTAAATAGAGAGGAGAGGGATTCGGTAAGTAAATAGAGAGGGATTCGACTTCACTTGATTTCCTATGTATCCATATTGATTTGATTGTTCATTCTTATCTTTGCTGAGTGATAATGAGAGCGGCGTGTATATGCTTCAGCAGGATGTTATTATGTATGGCCAGCTAAAGAAAGCTGCCCTTCTTTTCTTACCTTTCCAACTTGCGGGTTCCACCTCACTGAGTTTATTGGGTTGGTGAGAGATATCCTCTTGAGTGATCGAGAGTTTGCCCATGGGACTTGTGGGGCATCACTATGCTAAGGGTATTCTAGGTTGTAAATGCTTTTTAGTGTTTTGGTCTGATTCATGAGATAGCCAGAGATTCTCTTGCTTGTTAGATAGCCATAAATTCTCTTGATGATTGATTTGATTTTCGCTTCTCTGTTTTAGTGATCTTCGTATCTTTTCTCCGTTTTAGTGATCTTCGTATCTTCTTTATGAGACTTAGTGATTCCTTGATTTTATACAGTCGAGCATGTAGCCAGCTTTGTTAGAGCGGCCCTGCCTAGACACGAGTTCACTTTAGCTAGAATACAGGACTCGCTCATAACTTCGCGATTGCTCTATGATACAGGACTCGTTTATAATTCGTTAACATAAGTTCAGTCCTTTTCTTTTATTAGCAGAGCAGGCGAAGGAAGCTCAATCAGTTAGCTTGTTCCCTTGAAATAAACAATCAATCTGCCTGTATAGGTTTCCCGTGGTTCCCCAGCTTCCGGTATTTCTTTGGAATATCTTTTTGCAGTCTGTCGAGGAGGGATGGAGATTTTCTAGTCAGCTATCCTCCAGGGCCGTAATTAGATAGAATTATAGAACGTAGCTTTCGGATTTCAATAAGTCTTACTGGGCCGTCGGGAATTTAAGAAGAGGACTGGCCCCTTGCAACCTGCCAATCTGCTTGAAAGCCCAAACCCCACAAGGAAATTAGACCTATTATTCAAATACTGCGGTTCTGCGAATCGAACCTGGCAATAGTTAAAGCATAGAAAAGGAAGGCAAAGGGCACGGAGTTCCCGATACTTCACTACACTAGATTTGAACTGAATGACAGGGTTTCTGATCAGACTTATGAACTGCCTTCCTCTCGAAAGCTCCTGGACTTATAAAGTTAATAGCTTGGTCAATATTGCGCTTTAAGGCCCCGCTCAATTCATTACCAAAAGCTGGTGGAATAAAGAGGGAGCAAAGTAAAGAGGATCAGAATCGAGGTAATAAAATGGGTATTTACCTCGCCAATAAAACATAAGTTCTCTTCTCTTTTGCAGTCCCACGGAGCGGTAAGCGGTATTGATAGGGCTTCGTCAAAAGATCTCTGCATTTTCTATCTATCGAGCCTATTACTGTATTTTGGTAAATGCATGAATTTCCTCCACCAACCAGCATAACTTATATCAGGCCCTGCCCCACTGTTTATGATTCTACCTGCTCTAGTCCTGATTTTGACATCCTTCCTCTCCCTTCTAAAGGCTCTTTCACTGACAAGCATAAAGGTATTCTTTTGCCACATTCCACTCGGCAAGTAAGGAGTTTAAGGTTATACAGTTATACACACCTACTGCTCGGGCTTGCTTTCTCCCCTTTCCATGGCTAAGTGTCTTCTAAGATTAGAATGCCGTACTTCATAAAAGAAGGGCCAGTAATTGATTCCTTCTCAACTCACTTTTATGAAAAACATTCCTTTTATTGAATAGTTGTAAAGTAATTGATATAAACTCGGCTTTCAGCACCTTCCCTTGTTTTGCTTAGCTGTAGAGTTGGACAGAGATTCCTTCGTAACTCACCATCTCCGAATAGAAAGAATTCTTATTGCCCTAAGCTGCTTCCTTGGTGCAGTATATCATTCCACAAAAGTAGTATCACCTTGTGTTAACCTTTAGAGTAAAATAGAAAATGACTCTCCCAACATAGAGTAAAAACGATGTCGTTCTATACTATGGAGGACCTACTTTCTCTCTTAGCTCGAATCGATATCATTCTATGGAGGACCCATCCTTACACGGGTAGGAAACCACCCCAATGCTTCAAATGCGCTATTTGGCCTTACGGAACTGGAGGAACGGCAAAGAGCAATTCTTTCTATAATTGATATAGGGCCTTCATCCGTTTGAAGCAAGACGCCCAATCCTTCTTAGTTCTTAGCACGACATGCCGCTGTCTAAATGAGGTACACTCAGAAAGAGGTTTTCTCGAGCCAACCTCGGCTTATCTCAGTGAAAAAAGAGAAGCTTCCCCCACAGATATGACGATGCTATCAATTGGATATTGATAGAATAGAATCGTTGTCCAAAATGTGTCCAGTTATGGTCTTTCCAATCCCAATGCAAGCCCATCTCACCTGCTATAGCATTATAGGTAAAAGAGAGTAAGGTAGGCTCCTAGCGCTTTTCTCGTAGAACCGAGATTGATTCGATAAAGAAAGACCAGTGGTTCCAGGACTATCAATTTAGAATGCACATCGGGGGAAAAAGGCCTTAGCTTAGAAACCTGTGGTAGAGGTGGAGCTCACATATAGTAAGATTCTCAAACCTATGATGGATAGGTTTTCCTAGTATCAAGTCAAACTTGCTTGTATGTTGCATAACGCTCTCTCTTATTCTACTCTAAAGATGGATCTTTTCTCTTGTTGAAGAAGTTACGTTTGCTCCTATAGTAGATAAGATAAGAGTTATTGAATTGATAGAGCGGAATCCAATCCCCTAGCTAGGTTTTCGTTTGAAAGAAGAACTGCAGCTCGATTTGAGAGAAAATCTGGCAATAGCCTCTAGGGCGGGTTATTCACCTCAAAGCTTTTAGAGTGGAATCACAACGGCTCTATCCTGCCATCTTCATGTCGAAGGATAATTCATAAAGAAAGTAGGGTAGATCCATACATTCCCGTAGTTCAGAGAAAGTATGTTGTAAAGGCAAAATCCATCCATTCCTTTTTGATCCGTAGGAAGCTAAAGCGGACTCGGCCAAAATCTTTAGTCAAGGCAAACACAACGATCCAATAGAGATTTATCCGGGCTTTCCCGCTTCTAAACGAGGAAGCGGTTTGATCTTAGTAATGGCCTCAATAGATCTATCTCTTGGGCAAAGTAGACTGCGCGGCTTCGCTCGTTCTTATAAAAGATGGACTCGTGCCTGAATCCGATATGAGTCAAATCCAATATTAGTAAAGGTAGAAATCGGAAAGTAAACGGTAGGATCCCTCATTGTGCATTTGCTCGGGAAATCCATAAATCCATAAATTCTTTTGGTTAGTCCTATATGAGATCCTTTTGGAGTTAATAAGTAAGTTATGTAGTCCAGGAATAGGATACTATAAGCTCAGTAGGGAAGGGCCAACTCAGCCGAAGTGTCAAATGGATATATATAGATATAGATAAATAGATATAGATAAATAGATATAGAGAAATTGATATATATAGATATAGAGAAATGGATAGATATAGATATAGATATATTAGCTACGAGTTCACCTTTGTCGAATAGTGCTTATGTTAGTCAAGAAAGAACCATACTTCTCAAACCACTTTAGGGGGCAGAAAGAAAAGAATTACAAAACAAGGGGACAAATCGGGAGTCATCTCATTTTGATGGCAACAAAGCCGATAGGACTTACCCCCTACAAAGCTGAGGATTAGCAACCTATAACTACCCATTTATGAAACAAAAAGATGAATCCATTCCTTATGAAGCGAGCACTACTCTGAAAAGCCAAGCATCAAAGTCAAAAGTCGAGGCCCTTTATTCTTCCACTTTGCTGGAATACTAGTGGATTTCTGTGCGAGTGGAATCGGATTAAGAAGAAAGCTGTGCTAGTGCTCTGTCATTGTATCAAGAATAAAATAGGATCAGAGGCAAAAGTAAGCTACCGGGCTAAAGTCTGCTGTTAGTGGTTCGGTTCTGTTGTAGAAAGTAAGTCAGCTGCCCGGGGTTAATAAATAAGTGAAGTCCGGCTTGTCTGCTTGTTTAGCCCAACTCTCTGCCGCGTAACAAGAACACACTGACGCTACACCGGAATAGCAACACTGCCTAGACACGTAATAGCAACACTGCCGCGTCACGAGTTCACTGACGCGACACTCGAACTCCTACGCGACACAAAACTCCTACGCGGTTTTAACTCGCTGCCGCGACACATTAGTAGTGTCTTGTCTAGTAGTTCCTTGTCGTCTTGTCGTCTTGTCTAGTAGTTACTTGGCCCTACGCGGAACATTAGTAGTTCCTTGTCGTCTTGTCTAGTAGTTACTTGCCTCCTTGTCGTCTTGGCCGCCCTAGATACCCGCTTTCTGCCTCTGATACTTATCCCGCTTCGTCCCTTTCTTTTGAATATGATCTGTAGCAAGCAGTTCTGAAAGTGGATAGTGCAGTGCCAGTTGCATTCTTCTTATTAGTGGTTTCATTGAAATTAGTTATAATGCGTTATTCCTAAGTGCTAATGAATAGCGTAAGTAGTCTGTTTGGTTACGCGGAGGAGCGTGTTAGACGGTAAAGAAGCTTCTTTTTCTTTTCTTGTATAGTAGCTGAGTTATAGTGCCCCCCGATAGGATAGTTTAGTTGCTGTTGCCCCCTCGGCTAATTATCTAGTGAGTGCTAGCCCACCATGTGCTCTTTCCATCAAGTGTTTACTTCAATGTCCTGTGTTCGAGTTGAGATCGGGCACTAATAAAGTTCAATTACTGGTTTGGAAGCAGAAAGAAAGAAAGTAGAGCAAGAGGAGCAATCCATAGTTATGTTATTCAAGAAGCAAGTAATGCTATCGGTGGAAGTCTTCGTAAGTTAGTATTAGATATCTGGTATCGGTAAAAAACCAACCCCTATTGAGTTAGTAGTCCAGGTCCCGCTCCTTAAAGTAGTGGTAGTGGTCAAAGGAGAGTTTCTTTTGGTGCTTCTTAAAAGAGAGTCTAAAGTGAGATGAGAGCAATAACTTTCATTGTTGACATAGGTCTAGTAGCAAGAGAGGGCAGTGAAATAAAAGAAATTCGAAAAACGAGAAAAGAGTTCAACTAGTTAAGTTATTACGCGTTGTTACCAAGTCCTGTGTTATATGGCGGTAGTGAGCGGAAGGGGTTTACAGCCTTGTTTCCATGCCCCAACTAGCAGTATTGAATAGAGGCACCCCTAGTGGAATCAGTCTTTTAACCCCTAGTTTCATCCAAGTCGAAAAGAGAGGAATCAGTTCGAATTGAGTCTGGCAGGGAGTGAGCTTACCTTAGTAAAAGTATAGAGAATAGAATGAATCAGTAAGAAGTGAGTCAGCTGCAAGAAGATAAGAAGTCACTTTCGAGTCGAGGTGGGCGCATCCCGAATTGAATCAGTTATATATATCATATAAGAGAGAATGCAAGTGGAATTTGCTCTGTATGAATAAACAGTATCATTTGCTAGGTATTCTAGAAAGAAGTAACCAAATAGCCATAGGAGAGGCGAGCCTTAGTTAGATTCGATGGAGGCAAGAAGAGAACACGGAGTGGCAAGAAGAGAAGAGATTCTCTATTTGCTCTTAGCCAACCAACTACCGAGGGAAAGCAGCGGCATACAATCAATCAGTTCATTTCACCAAAACCCTGTATGAAAGTAAGAGTGGAGGGTGCCTAAACAAAGCACTTTCTCATGTTCGTATTAGAATGACAACTTCCACCACTATAGCAGCAAGAGTTAGATTAGATGCTCTAGTCCAGAGGAAAGGTAGGCGAGAAAGAGGATAGGCGCGGCACCCCTAATAGGCACCAGTCGCAGGGATAAAGAATGTGAAGACGGAATTAGAAACTACTATTGTTTGACAGCACAGGGTCCAGGGCATCATCCAGTAATGGCTATTTGTAATAAGTAGTCTAGTTTAATCAGTAGCGGAGGTTGTTGAATCCATGGTTGAATCTTCTGATAAAGATAAAGCTGATTCCCTTTCTTCCACTTTAGGATTCAGATCTTTCTTAGTTAAAGAAAAAGAATAGGGTTGTTAGAGATCCATGGGCACTATAGGCACGCACCCTGATTTCTCTATTTGACTTCGGGATAACCAGAGAACGAGTCGTAGAGTAGTCCAATTGAATCAGTATTTCTTGCAATAGTTTAGGTCGGCTAAAGGTATGCTATTGGATCCGTGGCGTCAGTCAGCTTTAATATAAGGCCAAGTCAAGTATTTGAGTACAACCCCAAGCATGAAAGGCATGTTTCGTTCGGCACCTGTGTTCGCCTGGTAGCCTTCCCGCTTCTGAGAAAACTTCTATTCCTCAGTGGTTGCCTGCCCCTGGTAGTACTGCTCGAGTTCTTGTTCGATAAGACCTATGCTTTTGTTGGTCACTAAGCCTTTCACTCCGCCAAGGCAGTTTACATCGCCAAGGCAGACTACGACCTAAACTAACTCCTTATTTACCGCTCTCCTTATTTACCGCTAATAAAGTTATTGCTCTGGACTACGATACTACTGAAACAAATACGGATTCCACTGGATCAGACCACTACTTGTCAACAGAAGGAAGACTCACTGTTTGAGGGAGCTCCATTAACTATTCCTGGCTCTAAACTAAACCTTATCTTTTTCCTTCCGTCCCGACTTACTCTATAAATAATGTGCTAAATACAATATAGACTACGGTACTAAAGTGGAGAACACAGAGTAAACTAACATAATTATTGGGGGTTCGGGGAACAAGCGAGTATGCAGCAAGGGAAGCCATATATATACATTATGTTTGTTTATTGCGCGCAATTCCGTTTGTAGTAGTTACTTGGGGGGTATGGCCCAGCGCATATAGGAATAGCAGAAAACTTGTGGTAATAAGTCTTGTTTATGAGGTCCCTTTTGTCTGTCTCCCGGCCTGCCACTCCCTTCTTGCACTCTGACATTCGAGTTAGGGCCTTACGCTCCTGCCTTGCATTGTTACCTTCGAGGTTTGTTTTTAGGCTCCCACTCCTTTCTTTAAGGCTTTCTTTAGCATTTGAAACTACTAGCTCTCTCCGGGTAAAATCGTAATAGGGAATTTCATAATTTAACTCATTATTAGAAGAATGGAGTGTTTTGTGTGGGCGATTAGAACTCTTCTTAGTGGTATAAGAATGCGTGGGGAGGAGACCCTACGAGTTAGGGGAATGCAACAAGAGCATCAGAGAACAATTCTGTAGTAAAAGAATCTAGGGGGTGATAAAGAGCTAACCCCAGTAGCCCAAGCCTTATGGTGTGTATCGCTGTTCAAGTCTTACTCCTTAGTCACAGAACTCAATCCATTAGTCTAAGAATGGTAGGGTTAAATGATAAGTCAAAATGGAACTCACAACTAGGGATCGAAACCAGCAAAAGCAAGGGTCCGAAGGAGGCTGGCTGGGCATTAATACTTCTTTCACTCACCGGGAACTCAATCACTGCCAACAACAATCAAACGAAGAAGCAAGGTGCTGAAGGTGCTGAAAGCCTGTCTGTTGATATGAGCCATAAGAATAAGAGTCGTCAATAATCAGAATAGAACTGCCAAAAGCCAGACTTTCCTTTGGGGCGAGGGATCAGAATAACCCAATAACCCAGGAATCACACAAAAACTAACAAACACTTGAACTCGAAACTCGGATACTCGTAATAAACGTCGAAGGATACTTAGGATAGGGATGTTACTGAACTAATACTAATAAGAGGGTCTGATCTAGTGCCAAGTCGAAGTAAGAACTAAACAATGCCCAGAGGAATCAAACAGGAAAGTAAGGATACTAATACTAATGCTAATGCTAGCATGGAGCCCTACAGCCTTGGGTGAATAAGTAAGAATTTGGCTACTACCGACAACAATCAAACTGGGAACTAGGACTTAAGGAGTGAATCTACGAACACAGGAAACTTCGATGTAAGGCTTTCACTGCTGCTAACGTCATAAGGTAAGGTTTTCACTGCTAACAACGAATAAAGTAGCTTGGGTATGATCTAGGACAGTTAAGACTTGGATTGGGAATCAAGGATGTGGGTGCTGCTTCTAAGAACCAACCTCAACGTACAGGACTCAACTCGGAACTAAGACTTTCATTACTGCTTCTAGCCCGGGAACTAAGAACTAGGCTTTCACTAGGACTTACAACGCTGCCCTTCATATGAAAAGTAATAACTTGGAATTTCACTCTCAGCTACGAATAAGGAAATAAAGGAGTGTGAACTTAGTATTAAAAGAATGAAACGGGAGAGGGAATGTATTGAACTAAGTTAAGTAGTCAAATAATTTCAGTAGGACTGCGGAATGTCAGAGCCAAGTTAGAATCAGAAAGAAACTGTTGGGTCGCGGGCTACCTGCCTGATGCCCCCTAAGCTTTAAGACTTCATAGTTGTATTGGTACTTCAGAAGGGAATGAAACACAGAAGTAAGGATACGAAACCCGCATTGTAGCCCTACGACAAAGAAGGAATCGCAGGAATACAAATAGAAACTGGAAATGCAACTCATAAACAGGGCAGCGGAACGATGGCTACTACTATCAGGCTGAAACTACAAACAAACAAGACTTTGAGGAGTTTTGGCATACTAACCCTATACTCTGGGGGCGCAATAAAGACTAATACACCGGATCCTAATTCTTATTTTCTACAAATACCAAGACTAAGTTAGGTGCGTATGGAGGGTATTTCTTAATGCCTATACACGTGCTCAATAAGAAGGATTTCATTCCAATTAATGAGTTGCACTACGCTAACGGGAATCAAGATGTTTCACAGGATAAGAATCAGGTAAGGTAAATGCTGGTGTGAAAGAAAGCCTAAACCTAAATATTAGGTGTTGTACAGTACAGAGAAGTCATTGTGTCGGTGCTCTAGCTATAAGTCTTGTTCGGGCAGATGAGAGTGGAGGCTTTGATGCAAGGTCCATAACCATAAGCCTGTGGGGTTTAGTCAATTCTTATTCTTCTAACAGTTCTTTGAGCTTTCAACTTAAACTAAAAACGCTAGTGGGTCTGGGTCAATAAGCTTACGTTGAATAAAAGAAATTGAATAAAGGAAAAACTCATAGAAGATGATAACTAGACCTAAATCTTACTTGACTTTATCCCAGCCTGCCCTTACTGCTTTGAATTCTTAAATTCGGGGTATAAAATGATCTTCTAGTAGAATAGATTTGTTATTTATTAGCTAAATTGGGTGAAAAAACGCTACTTCTATATCAGTGAACGACAGATCTGGGGTTCCTGTGTGAAGTCAATTGTTTCATGTTTCTCAAAGACTCTGAAATTACTATTTCAAAGAAACAATACAAAGAATAAAGACAACAACCCGGGCATAAGATACTGGCGCCGAATTGAACTCTCCCTTTGACTCGTATACCCCTACTTAGGGAATCGAACACCGAGACATAGGACTTGGACTTGGACACCGACACAAAGCAAAGGTTAGACTAACAAGAATCGACTACTGCCTAATAAACAACAACCTTACTCACAGATAGACATTTACCTACTTCTTTACCAACCCGAGTTCTCCATTTCTCACTTCAAACCGAAGCTACTGCCCTAAAAGTGTTTACGCGCTCCCTATCCCTAGTAGATATCGGGCTTAACTTTACTCTTCTGTTTATTTATATTAATGATCATGTTTACTAATATTTCGAATGTGCTTTGGCACTCATCTATTCTCTTATTAGAATAGTAGAATGCACAACTAACTACTACAGATGAGACTTCTTTCCTGGGGCACTAAGCTGCCTTCGCTTGTTTTCAAACAAAAACACTGCTCCTAACGACTGAAACCACTACTTTATGAGAAGGAACCCGGGAATCGATAACGGATTCAACAGCTTCCCTTGCCGACCCGACTCCAACTCGACAAACAAGATTTACCCTTTCCGAACTCTCCACTGATTGAATTGAAGATTCAACTTTAACAGGCAGCTCACTAACTTAGTCTCCGGGTTGCTTTGGCCTCTTACAAAGTGCTATATGTTACTAAGCTTGTTCTTCAGATTTGATTGGTCTTAACAGGAGCTGATTTCACTGACCATTGATTATAGTTGTCTTGTTGCGTAGAAGCTCAAGCAGAAGATTTGATTGCAGTCAAGGGCCAAGCTAACCGCCGCAACTACGTAAATGACAAATGTTCACCTCCCGTTAGCCCGGAGTCTTGCTCCTGTTTCGTTAGCCCTTTAGTCACTCGCTTTAATTTACCTATAAGCTCCACTCGTTTTAATAAATATGCTGCTTAGTGGGCGACACTCTCACAACACTTTGATGCTTGGACCACACCGCGTAAGTACTTCAGAATTCCCATAAGATACAGGATCCAAAGCGGAAGAAAGAGAATGAGGACTTAGGCGCTTTATCAGGAACAACACTTGTTGAACGTCTTGCGCGAACTAGACTTGGAGCAACAGCCGACGATACAAGCACTAAGGGCAGTTGTGAGTTTACCAGTGCAAGAAACTAATCGAATCTCTCGAGCACAAGGTATAGGTTAGAGTAAAGACTGAACTACTTGATTGCTACCTTAACCACTACTTAGGGCATGAAACAGGTTCACACAGGACATTGTCAGGCTTGTTAACACCTGATTCACTTATTGCAACATAAGATTTAGAGTACGTACCTCGAACTGCTGATTCAGATATTTCTTCCCTTTCTTCCTCAGCAGCAATCGAAGCGGGAGTTGTTGACCATGCAGTTGTAAGTTCAATTGGCCAAGCAGACAGTACTAGAACAAGTGAGATGGAGGCAAGAACAGAGCAGATAGAAGTGGATGAGCCAGATAAGAGTGATGGTTGCCAGAGTTGGATTTGGATGAGATGAGAGCAAGAGGGGTACAATAATAGAATCATTTGCCAGCTTTGGCTGAAGATCCTTACTTGGAAGCCACTGCTGCTATAGTAGTCGATGTATACGGATGACTTCTCTTTTTGAGTGCTCTGTGCTCTTAAGAAAGAATTTGACTCAAGTTTAGCGGGCATAAACGGACGAACGAACACAGTACACAGTGCATTTATATATAAGGAGAGTGGAAAGAGATAGTTGACAGTTAAGCCTAAAAGATCGGAAGCAAGATCCTAATAAAGATCAGAAGCAGTGCGTGCGAGGATAGTCTCTCGGAAAATAAATAGAAAGAAAATAGATCGATCAAGCCTATAATTCATAAATAGAAAGAAAAGGTTTGAATCCCCAAGAGCAGGAACGAGAAGAGGAATGAATCGAGTAAGGTCTGGAACTCTCTTACTTCCTTTAGCAGCTCATCTCGAATCTGGGATGCATAGTTGTCGGCCCACTGGCTCTTTAAGGTTCTGTCTGCGCTTTCTTTTGAGCAGTTACTGGGATCTTCCGTATGGATTCTCTTCACACCAAGTCTTCTGTAACCTCTGGAAAAGAAGGAGGCGCGAATCATCCTCTGGACAATAAACATAATATTAAGAAAGCAGAGCTCCAATCCAATTAGATACTTAGAATTCCTTCACAATGAGAAATAGAACACCGGATAGATCATTCAATGGCAATGGCGAAGAGTTTTCCTAAGGGCTGGGCGATGAATAACCCCTGTAACAAATGCTAATAAGGAGCCTTCTTTCTCACTTACTTTAGCCTTTCTCTCCGCTGTTGAGAATTCTATTATGTCTTCAATTGACATAGGATTCGAGGTAACAACACAATCACCTGAACCTCTAGCTTCAGATCTTTATGATGATCTTTAAACAGCTGAAGATCCATATTCTGCTTGAGCCTCTGTTTTCTCTCCGGATCTTTATTCTTCTCTCTTACTCTTCAATAAACGATGAAACACGTTCACCTCTATCGCAAACATTAATGAAAATAGAAACGCCAACGACTATGGGCCCTGGCGCAACTCAAACTGAAATGGAATCTATTGCAGTCAACTCGACTCCTTAACCTGTTCGTCTTGCCCGAACCTCTCTTCTCTAGAACTAGAACTTTCCATCTCAGCTAACTCTGGCTCCTATACTATGTTATTCTATATAGGCTCTCCTCTGGCTCCTCTCCTATCCTTGGTAGAAATAGATAAGATGGCATTCAAGCAAGATCAGAGAAGCTTAATCAGCGGGGTGTGAGCAGTTTCCGTTTCAATAGACAGCGCAGTGTTCAAGTAGGTGGTAAGTTATTCAGTGTCAAAGTTTCCAGAAGCCGAATGCGCGGGTAGGGTAATAAAATAAGTATCCAAGTCTCTATAAGCGCTTATTAAGTCTAGGTTCGGTGATTGGCTTTCCCGAGCCGAGCCGAGTAGAGGCCTAGTCAAAGTCGATGAGTCTCTTTCAGTTCGAGTTAAGTCGACAACACAATAAGGATTCTAATATAGAGTAGGATCAGATCTACCCGTTGTGCTAACAGAGTCATTTGTTTCAAGTGGAGGAATTCCATCAGTGTAGAGTGTTGGTTATTCAGAAAGTGTAGTTCGAGTGTAAGTAGCAATCTCCGTTAGTATTGAATAATGGAATGTTTAGTGTGTTTTCTCTTAAGATGGCATTCCACTCGGAGTTATCAATTCCTGTTTGTGATGCGAGTTGATGACATTCCCATTATAGAGCATGCGCATCGTAAGTCAAGTGAGAATCAGATCAACTGGTGCCTAGTATGGATGCCTAGTAAAGTAGGGGTGCCTAGCCTGAGGAGGCAACAACAGGTGAACACACTTAGTTGCGGCTACGTTGCTTGGCTGGTAATCACTCTTTCTAACTATTTCTTGTCTTTTCAAACTTTGAGTTGCTTGGTCGGTTAAAGCACGAAAAAAGAAAGGGCGTAATGGAGTCATGGAGTTCCTTCGACAATAAATCCGTCTTCTTCCGCTTTTATCACCGATAAGTCTCAAAAAGCATAAGATGGGGATCTTCAGAAGAATCAAAAGAATAAGAAAATGAAAGAAAATTCAAGTCGACGAGAAAGAAGCCTATTCTTAAGCCCGACCCTGACTTCGTTCAGCACACTAACTATAAGAATGAGGTTGTTTTCCCTATTAAGTAAGAATATTGGTTTTCCTCGGTCCTGTCCTCTAAGCAAGAAGACTCACCAGACTCATAATGAACTGAAGACTCAACTTCAATTGTCCCAACAAGAGCAAGTGCGCCAACGGACTTAAGTTCTGGTGTTTCGGTTCCATTGTGAGCAACAATCGGTTCTTCAAGTATTGTTCCAAAAGAAGAATCTGCAGGCCCACGTAGCGGTGATGAAGTGGGAAGGGCAGCGAATAATGAGCTGGGGTCCTAGTTTTCCCATGTTTCACTTGACTCTGTGCAATAAAGATGACTGGTTGACTTGCGAGTTAGGGAACGGAGTTTATAGTTGACCTGACCACGATAGATGACAAATTGGATAGCAAAAAACGGGACTTGCTTCAGTGCGAAAGGAAGCAGCAGACGCAGGATCAGGTGAGTAAGCAGAAAAAGGAGCTGGATAAGAAGCATTGGAAGGCTCTTAGCACCTATTGATCAGGATCCGGTAAAATAGAAGAAACATAAGAAGATTCAAAAGATGGGTAAGCCGTGTCTTTACAAGCATATATCCCAGGACCATGTGCTCTTAAATGAAATTATGAAATGACGCTGTAAGCGATAGAATCAGAGGCTAAAGGAAGCGGTAAGCGTCCGAATCGATGTTCTCATGCTGAGTTGTGCCTATTATGGGTGCCTAGCCTAGCATAGTATGGGTTAACTACTACTCCAAATAAGGATTTCTTCTTATAAGAAATGTGAGCCCTTCAGAGGATGTAAGACAGTTGATGCCAATCGGTAACCATTTCTGTGATACCAGAATCAGGCTCCTCTCTGCAAACTTCATGTAGATGAGGGGGCAGTGATAAAGTAATCCCGAGTGTTTGTTGTCGTAGAGAAAAGAAAGTCAGCTTAAAGTCCAGTAGCCCCTAACGCACGTAGCCCCTAACGCACTTCAAACTGCTAATGCTGACGAAGAAAGCACTCGTCGGCGAGCGGATTATGAAAAAGCTTTTTCCCTTGGCAGAATCAAGATCGGGATCAAAGGCTGTTCGTAAGGAAGCAGCAATAACTAGTAAAGTTGCGGCGTCTGCAAGTGAAGTGGAAGTGGGTGATGATGTTGCTTGTTTATAAGGCAGTAGCTCGGTCAGTTCCAGTTCTAGTTTCATCCGGAAAGTATTCAACTCCATTCTTACTTAGTAGCTTGGTTAGTATATACTTGTCGTAACTTACACTGATGCGGAATAAGTTACAACGCACGCATTATATTATGTTGTTGGGCCGGGCCTTTACTTTCTTAACAGTAATAACAAATAATAACGAGAATTATTACTATAGCCATCAAAGCTAGCCATCTTCGCAGCCCTCGTGCATTATGTTGTAGGGCCAGGCCAGTACTATATGATGCTTTAGCCCCGACCCGAGCAAGACCATCCTCTGGCTACTTACTTGCGAACTTATTATTCTCCTGAATTCTTTACTAGCTTCTGCTTTAGTCTCTTATCTTGCTGAAGACCAATACCCAGCTTCTAATCTATCTTCTTCTATTTATTGAACTTCTGATCTCTAAGACTTAACAAGTACTTCGACTTATACAAAATGTAGTGGTTAACTAGCAGGGCGCACTATAGGAAGGGAAAGATGCCATAAATCAATGTGACCGCATTACTGGAAAGATGCTTTTCATCTCAGTATTGGGAACAGTTCTATGGTTATAAAAGAGAATGAATTTGCATTTCAACAGCTTTTCGTTCAATGGTGGAAGGCTAAGGCTAAAGTCAGTTTCAAGCAATTCTTCAAGGTGCTAAGAGCCTCGCTAACGACATTGGCAAATCAAGTCTGTAGTCTGGTAGATGCGCTTCAAGAAGTGGAAAGTTCAATAAGTATACAGTCTGGTATCAAGAAACAAGCAATCTTCTCCTATCTTCAACCCTTCCGGCAGAGCAACATCTGGATGTCGGCAAAAATCCTTATAAGTTGACTTCTGTATTGGTCTGCTCTACTGCAGCTTGTATCATTGCCTCAATCTCAATCTTTCTTGCCTCAATCTAAATCTTTCCGAGAGGCTTATCCATGGGGACCACGGAGCGATCATAGTGAAACTCTGAAATAGGATTTTGATAAGCGAATCGCTTTCGAGGCCTCAAGGATTGCCCATTCATGAAATAAGGTGCGTGAGTTCTTTGCTGTAGCATAGGAGGCTAATCCATGATTGGGAACCAGAATGTGGGTATTTTACTGGAAGCCCCTCCATTGATCTTGGCTTGCTTCGTTGCATTCATTCATTCATTGTTTGATTCTTCGGGCTTATTCGTCTTCTGTCCATCTTACGCAATCGGTCAAAGGCAAAGTTGGAATTCCGGCAAACACCCAGAGGTATCCATTCAGAAGCCGGCTTTTCGAAAAGATGTGATCTTCAATTATGCACGATTTAATGGGGTTGTCTTCCTTTCTTGGGAGTTCAGCGATGAGTTGGGTAAGCTTCCTAAGGGTATGGCTTCTCCGGGGCGACTAAGGACACACCAAACCAAACGATCGAGAAACTGGTCTCCTTTGGTACAATCTCCTCCGCTGGGCGTACGGTTGTTTTCAAAAAGTCGTGCAATCAAAAAGCATTCTATGAACGAATTCCTTCATAGTGTGAATAGAGTCCGTAGAGTAGAGAAAAATGTAATAGTGTGAATAGAGTCTGTAGAGTAGAGAAGGGAGTAAGCCGAAGGTCTTCTTTTCTTATTACGCCGTTCCTGTCCATCTCTATCTAGAATAATAGATCATTTTGAGGGTCCCGGTTATGAATACGAGAGAATTGATTACTTCCTTGATGCGCACAGATGCCATGAAAGTGTCTATTTGTTTTGGGGATTTACAGTATGGTACACAATCCGTTGACTAAGACAAGAGGAGCGAGTCCACCCAGCGAGCTTAACTCGTGGAATGGCGATTCGGAGTGAAGTGAACGAGGCCTTAGCCCTTTTATTTGATTGATTTGGCGGGGAACCTTCGACTTGAGTTTAGGGATTAACGGGACCCTTATTTACTCAGACTCAGATTGGTGGGCTTTATCCGATTTTGCTTATATTACTTGATTTCTAGTTAGAGAGGTGAAACAGCCCAAGAACGCGCACCCACCAGATAAGCATATAGTTCGTTGCGATCCTAAAGTGAAAGTAGTTGGGCCCTTCGTTCGTAGTGGTCATTGTATAGTGCACCAGACGTGAAAGCCCTCTTATCTTCCCTAAACAAATTAATAGGAAATGCAACCCACATTGTTGTTCTTTTGACGATGAACCACTCCGGTACAACAAACAAAAGTAACCTCCACGCTTCGTCCCCGGTGCGTAGGGTCGATCCCCGGTGGGACCGTCAAGTTTGTGTTCAGCCATATTCTTAGGTTTTTCTCTGGTCTTGTTGAGTGTCCTCTCAGCCGGCCTGCTTAGCGACAGAGCCATCTTCTTTTGGGTCAGTGAGGAGGACAGGGTTGGCTAATGACAAGCTCCGTCGGTTTCTATCTTTACAACCAGATTATACCCGGCCCGGTCCTATTTCAAACAACAAAAAGAAGCAAAGAAGGGAAATCCTCGTAAAGGCTACAAGGGGTGTCGCCTTCGAATTGAGTAGTTAGTCTTCTTTCTACTCCACTTTTTTGTACCAGCCAGCAGCTCAAGCTGCCCTCACCTTAGTGTTTTTCCGTATGTTCTTTTTCCGAATCTAGTTCTAAATACTGGACTGATCTTTCTCCGCTTCACAGAGGATCGAATCCCTCGTTTATGCACGGTTACGTAATGTAACGGCTATCGTCTACTATCCTTTGTGATATTCGAGAAAGTGTTTAGTCTAAAAAAGAGACCATCCTTATATTTATTTGCAACAATTGTACCCGCGATTAGAAGAACGTCGCATGGGAAACATACAGATTGAGAATAAGACTCGTGTAAGATGTGCACCTATACTCAGTAGGCTTGCTCCGAAGCTTGTTTCGGCTCTCCCCGCTATCTCGGTTAGAAACACCCTGACTCTCTAGAATGATCACCTAGAATAGCGTCAAGGAGATTATCCTTAGGGATACCCTTAATGCCGCCCACCACACAAACCAGTGAGTGCGAAAAGGCTCCAGGAGAGGCAATACCCCAGAGGCTTTACCTAGGCCAACCCTACCTGTCGCTGCTTAGCGTGATGCTCTCAGAGCTCATAAACGCGTGCAGGCCTCCTCGATCCTGAGACATCTACGAGACTTATGCGGCCGAGTTCCTAATCAGCGTATGCGGAGCAAATTGCCCAAATCTTATTCGATGATCGTGACCTTTTGTTAAATACGAAAAAACACAACGTTGTACTAAGATATTCATCAAACATATAGAAACTGCATTCTGGTCGATCCTGGGAAGCACTACAACTCAAGTCGGGCACACTGTACAACTGCAAATGTTCTGATTCAAGGGTTCCATCAAAACTGTCCGGCGTCGTCGAGTACTCGCAGTTACGGTAGCTTACTCAGATGTCCTAGTCCCATTTTGCTTCCCCCTGGAACTGTTTGTTTGAATC
>JAIWVJ010000057.1:0-53323 GCA_024322285.1 Musa beccarii
TCTACAATAGAAGCAGTGCAAAGACAGACTTCAATCAAGGGCAGCGAAGATGGCTACTTTCAGGGGCTAGACAACCTCCGCGACACGAGAACTCCTACCGCCTCGAACACAGGACTCGGTTATCCATCTCATCTAACTTCATGAGGCTCCTATTAACTTAACTTCACCCTGCTGGCATACCACACTGCACTGGTTCATATCCTTTGCCAACAACTAGATACTTTCCAGCTCCTGTATATTCTCTTGTTCCTACTCCCGCTCTTGCTTCTGTATCAAAGCCTTCTTTCTCTGTGAATCCCTTGTTGAATGAAATTGAACTTATTTGATATCTTATTTCCAATGAGCATTCCACTTATCTTCTATCTTCCCACTTATCTTCAATCTTATATAATATCACTTCTTCCACTCCCTTTATGAATCTACTTAACTGTCAACTACCTTTCCTCGCCCTTATCGGTACGAGCTTCACTTTCCCTTTCCTCGCCCTTGAGGTACGAGCTTCACTTTCCTTTCCATTACTAGATGCGCTGGCTCGTACCTGCATTGCTTATCTTATGAATATGTGCTCGCTCGATCGTACCCAATCACTATTCTTATTGAAACCCGCATGTCAGTTAATTAAACCCTGTAGCGTAGGGGAGAAAGAGCTACTGGAGCGAAGGTTTGATTGAGTTAACCAGTGTTCGAGGCGGAGGAGCCGACGAAGAGACTTAAGAATAAGGAGTGGTCTTCAGAAGTAGATAGTAGGGTTAAGGCGAGGTAGGAAATCGAAGAGTATAAAGAACGAGGGGACCTGCTTGGTCCCTATCAAATGAATTATTAGCTTATTATATATGACATTTCGGATGACACTCGGGATTCAACCAGGGAGAAAACCACTATAGCATCTATTTGACTTTTAGCATCCCTTTCCACTCTAACAAGAACAAGAACAGTGCTACCAGTGCGACCAGTGCTACTGGGGTGAACACTAGAGATTGGCTGTTTCAAGTCGAGTTTCGGGTGTTTAAGAGGAATCTGGCTTTGATGCTAGGTCTAGGTCTACTTAAGATGTTGGGTGCTGCGTGTCTAATATATATGGGTGCAGCTATGGGTTAACTAAAGATTAGATCAGTGCGTGGGTGCCTCTATTCAATGCGGGGCAGAGGAAAGTGTTCATGGCGTTAGTCCGGTCCTTTAGAAAGATAGATAGAATTGATATTGATTTTATTGAACCTCTTCTCGACCCGGCTTCTGCTCTTTATTATGATTGATCTTCATTCTTCTCTGGTTTACTCGCCTATGTATGCAGGCCTGCTTCTTCTAATTGAATGCACTCGCCTATGAATAAGATAAGCAAGGAGAAGAATCAAGTAAGGGCTAGCTGTTCAGGGAAAGAAAGAAAGTACATCGGGTGTTCGTTCTTCTCTGGTCTACCGAGTCCTGTGTGCGTCCATCAAGGGAAGCAGTGTGTTTACTGGATTCTATAAGATGTGCGCTCGAGTCGAGAGGGCAGCGAATATGGCTGGTCTTAACTTCAATACCATAGGATAGGTCGGCAGCCAATAAGGAGAGAGTTCTAGTTTCGTCTACAGGTGAGGAAGAGCCAAGACACTACGTTCGGTGTCGCGGCAGGGTCTCACTGTCGGTGCTCTCTTTTCCAACCTCTTCTCGACACGGGTGCAATTCTGACATGAACTACAGCATGAAACCAGTAAGTAGTAGAATTTCACTAGGATCTATCTTTACCGCAACTCCGCATTTTACTATTGATTCTCGGAGTAGCGGTAAGAATAAGTACTAATAGCTGCTAGTATTGCTTATAAGGTGCTTTAGCTGTTGCTAAGGAGTTAAAGAATGAAGCTGGCACCGAGGAAACCAGTAATGGAATTGGAACTGCCCTTAGTTAGCTAGTCCATCGTGGGGTATATCGATATACCAGTAGATTCCCTGTAGCGACTGTTGCTAGGGGACAAAGAGCCACTGTTGTTACTTCAGCTATTGGAGGTGCCTCTATTCTCAAGTAGGGGCGAGATACTTTCCGCAGCTCCTACCGCGACACATTAGTAGTGTCTTGGTTGCTCGGGAGTGAAATTCAATACCTTATCTGGCTTGTTAGTCACTGTTTCGAGGAAGAAGAAAAAGGCTTTGATGCTGGTGAAGAAGCGGGGTGTAGAGAATTACCTGCCCCAGTTCCAGTTCATAAGTAGGGTTAAGGCGTGAGAAGGAATGCGCGTGTGGAGAAGGATAGTTCTTTCGCTCCTGTCGCTAGTCAATTTCATGAAACCAGTGTGAACTTACCGCTACTCCTATAATAAGTAGTTACATGCGCCACTAGCAGCTCAGCAGCTAAACGCAGCCCTTACTTTCTAACTGCTTCTAAATAGGAATGCAACTTGAACTAGCCCGGCTTACTTTAGAACTGATGCTTCTCTTGCTTCTGCTTCCCTGCTTGGTCCCTATCAAAATAGATCTTATTATTAGGAGAAATAAGGGTTGACACCAAGTAGTGTAGTGGTCGTGGTCCCAGCTCATTCTTCGCTGCCCTCTCGTCTACAATACCACCTAGGGAAGCTTCCTTATCGAAGTTATCATGCCTACCGGAGCTAAGCTGTACTAAACAAATTGCTAAGCTGTACTAAACAAATTCAATTCAATTAAACAGAACAGAGCTAATGATTCTTTTTCTTACCTTGGGCACAGGGCGAACAGCTTACTTTCTGATTCATTCTATTCTCTCGGGCGACTTCACAACTCCCCTTTCTTTCTGTCCTTCTTTCTATCTTCAACTTACCGCAATAGCGCATTTCAGTAGTGATTTGCGGAGTAGCGGTAAATAGAAATCAATCTTCTAAGCCAGTACTTGACTCTTCCCCGACAGCATTAGAAGGAATTGCTTCTTGCCCGAAGCCAACAACAAGAGGGATAGATCGTACCAACACCCTTTCCTGATGCCGAGTCAACTGCCCTGCCCTGTTCGTAAACTCTATTCTTAAGAAAGAAATTGATGCTTACTCAGATTCTAAAGAAGAAAAGAAGGGTTCGGGTGAGGAAGCAGGGTGGGTTCAAAGAGAAATCGAATCCGGTAACAATTAATATATAATAAATATACCTTTCATAGCTTACCGACCCGACCTCTATAGCAAGTGCTTTTAGACCCACCTGGTCGCCAACACCCATCATTGCACCTGATCGAGTAGACCTCACTTACCCTACTGATGTTAGGCGTCAATGAAACTATTTAACAACGCCAAGCCGACAAGCAACTACTGGAGTCAATTAAGCTCGAGTTCCCTTAGCAACAGTAGCTCTTTATGATCTTACCCCTAGCTGCAGTCAAAACAGTAGCTCTTTCTCCCCTAGCAACAGTTGCAACTCATGGGTACGATCGAGCGCATATAGTATTTGGATACCATTGCATCAAGCTTTTATACCATTGCTAAGTAAGATAAGGTACTAAGAAGCAGTTAAGTAGCATTAAGTATACCATTGCATGCAGTTAAGTAGCATTAATGGGAAGCCTATGACCCATTGTCCGCATGCAGTTGCAAGATGGAAGGTACGATCCATCGCAGCTAGTAGCAGAAGCTTTTATACCATGCAGCGCAGCTGAAGCCTATGACCCATTGTCCGCATGATGCAATGTAGCTCCTGTAGCTATAGTTAGTTGCTACTGTAGCTATAGTTAGCATTAAGTAGAAGAAGCTAAGTTGCATAGGGAATAGTATGACCCATTGTCCGCATGATGCTAAGAAGCAGTTGCTAAGGAAGCTAAGCAAGTAAGTTTATTAAACCCATGGCTGCTAAGGGAATAGAGTGAATGTTGCTAAGGAAGCTAAGGGAATAGTATGACCCATTGTCCGCATGATGCCTATGTTGCTAATGAAGCATATGATGCCTATGACCCATTGTCCGCATATGCTGGAGCGAAGCAACAGCTAGTAGCATAAGGTATAAGTGCTGGAGCGAAGCAACAGCTAGTAGCAAGCAGTAGAAGTATAGTACCATTAATGTTGCTAAGGGAATAGAGTTCATGTTGCTAATGGAGCTGAAGGAATAGAGTGAATGTTGCTAAGGGATAAGAAGCATAAATATATGTTCAAGCAAATAGTACGTAGTAAAGCAAGTAAGTATAGTACCATTGCATCTAGAAGGATATGACCCATCTTCCGCTACTATGGCTTCTACAGCTACAGGAGCTACATTAACTCTTTATCCCCTAGCTTCAGTAGCTACTGGGTTGACTTACTTGCCATCTTCGCTGCCCTTGATTGATGGATTTCCTCTTGCCCTTGCTTGAAGATCTTTGTCCTGTGCGGGTTGGATCTCTTCCTAGGGATTTGCCATCAAACTACATAAGTGAGGTCTACTCGAGAAGAGGCATCAAGCGGGTATCATTATGGGTAGCATTCTAGTCGATACGGGTTAACTAAAGATTGGAGTATGAAGTGCGTGGGTGTCAATTCCTATGGTTGTCAATTCCTATAATTAATATATAATAATAGATGTAGGTGCCTCGCATGAGGTAGTATCGGGCATATCGAATCAAGAGACAAGACATTGATAGTTGCGCGCAACTTCTCCTTTACTTCCTGCGTGCAACCCCATCTCAATTCTATATTATTCTAGGAGAGAACTTCTTCAATAACGGATTCCACTATCGCATACCCACTATCGCATACCCGCGACCTATACCCACTATTGCATACCCACTATAATGCTACCCGTAATGCTACCCATATCCACTATAAGGAAAGAAGAGAAAGCAGCTAACGTATAGTAAAGTAATGAGAAAGGAAAGAAGAGAAAGCAGCTACTATTGACTTGACTTTACCCTTGCCCGAGTTGGTTGAAGAATCAATTACTGGTTGCTAAGGGCCAAGACGACAAGCAGATACTTTTCTTTTCTATCAATCAATAAAGTAGAGCAAGATCAGAGTTGAGGTCAATACCAGAGAAGAGAGAGGTACTGAGTCCAACAAGCAAGCAGTGGTCCAGGCAACTACTAGACTCGCAACGGGACAAGCAATGTAGTAAGGAGACAAGAATCAGAAGGAACTCAAATAACTAGTTATTACGTGTTGTTACCAAGTCCTGTGTTCGGCACCATCGAAGTAGGGTATATCGAAGCTAGTCCTGAGTGGGGTATATCGATGTAGCGAAGTCTGCTACTGAATGAAAGAATGAACTGGCCTATAGATCCATCATGCCGAGCTCCTCCATCTGTTGCTGAAGTGAAGATCCTTTTCCAACCGAACAGTGACCTTCAACTTAATGCTCCTTTGTTAACTCTTTCTCCTATACCGTAGTAAACAGTAGTTGGTATCTTCTCTGTTCTGCACCTAGCTCATGATTCTTTTTCTTATATGTCAACTGCTTATGATCTCGCTTCATCTCTTATTTCCCCAACTCCACTACTCGGTTAAAGCCTTATTTGATCCTTGCTGACCTTCACTATAGCTCTAATCGCAGGACAATAACAGCGGATTCTCTAGCTTCTTCTTCTTCTCGAGTTGACAACTCTATCGTAGCCAACAAAGGAAAGCAAAGAACTTATCTCGTCGATTGAAAAGGTTCCGCGGGGGTATCTCACAGGCTTTGAAGCGGTAAGGGCCAAGACGACAAGACGACAAGGAACTACTAAACAAGCAGACAAGCCGACAAGCCGACAAGCAGCCTAATAAGTAAGGGTCCGAAGGAGCTACTTCTTAACCTTAGCAATCTTTCCTATGACCCATTGTCCGCATTCCAGTATTGCATTAAAGAGGAGTAAAGAAATGTAGAAGCCTATGACCCATTGTCCGCATGAAGCATAGTTGCATAGGGAATAGAAGGAAGCCTATGACCCATTGTCCGCATGATGCAATGTAGCTCCTGTAGCTATAAGTCTCCGCTGCAACATTAGCAACATTGCCTTACTTGCTTAGCTTCCTCAGCAACATTAACTCCATTAGCTTCTTATCCCTTAGCAATGGTATACTTAGTAGCTCCTGTAGCCTATGACCCATTGTCCGCATGATGCAATGTAGCTCCTGTAGCTATAGTTAGTTGCTACTGTAGCGGAGGGAATAGAGTTCATGTTGCTAATGGAGCGTAGGCAGCTAGGGGATACTTTCAACCAGCATTCCTTCCTTCCGAGCCGAGGGCAGCGAAGATGGGATCTAGCTTTGAAGCAGAAGCAAGAGAGCTATAAAGGGCAGAAATAGACATATGATTCTCTTAAAGCAAGGGCAAGGGCAAGAGGAAAGAAAGACTTCAATCCAGTGCGGGTAGAAAACCACAGGAACAAGATCAGAAGCCTGGGTTGGGTTAGCTACCGGATTGGGTTCTATTCCATTCTGAAGTAGTAGCTTATCGACATTGCTATCGCATTCCCTTACTTAATATCTATAGAAATCATTGAATGCGCTGGATCATACCTGCATTGCCATCTCAATATCTTCGCTGCCCTGCTGCTAGGGGAGAAAGATCTATTGTTGCTACTGGAGCGTAGGAGTCAAACCTATGAGTTAGGCCTTGTTGCGAAGGTTTCTAATGGTGACTTGCCTTACTGAGTTAATCAATAGTCTTGGAAGCAATGTAGCGGCGGAGTCAAAGAAATACTGAGTTCAATAGTTTCTACTGGAGCGACTGCTGCTAGGGGAGAAAGAGCTAATGGAGCGGCCAAGACACTACTAATGTGTCGCGGCAGGGCCGCTCTTAAAGCTTCAAGCCTTAGTTGAAAGAGAAAGAGCCAGAGCGGGATCCGAGGTTGCTGAAGTTAGCAGAGAAAAGAGCAAGTCCTTTCTTTCTTCGCCCATAAAGATGTTAGGAATAAATGAGCTTATAACATCACTTTTGTTGTTTTATGGGAAAGACTTCTAAAAGCATCCACTGATTTCAAATCATTTCTTTTGTAGTATAGAAATGAGGGTATAAAGTCTCAGTAGTGAGTGACTGGGTTATCATAAGTGCTAGTGTTGTCGGTGAAGAAAGTTCATCAGTAAAGTGGACCAGATCAGATGTTGTGCTAAAGTAATCCCGAGTTGCCCTTGCTCTTGTTCTAGCCATCTTCGCAGCCCTTTCTTAATCCTATCTACCGAGTTGAATCATCCTATCTATGAAAAGAAGTTATCCTATCTATATATATAAGGAGAAAGCCCTTCCATTTAGTGGGGCAAAACCACTTCTTCCACTAGACCGACTAAGTACTAACTAAGTCTCATAAAATAACTATAACTTTCTTAATAGAAATAATGAATGCAGGTAGGTCCTGTGCGAGTGGAATACCGAGTATCCCTACCGGAGAGTTATAGAGCAAGAGGGCAGGTTAGCTATGCTTCGTTATGGCTCTGGACCACTACTTTAAGGGAACTTCTAAATTGGTAGAAAGATGGGTACTATGGTTAGAAAGCAAGATGGGTCTCTCCCCTCTATTTCGGCAGTCAGCAGTGAGCTTTGGAGGAGTCCGCATCATAGGGAGCAAGTCAAGTTTCTAAGTAGAAGAGCATTCCAACATTCATTCTCTATTATATAAGCCAGAGTGAACCTTTCTTTTATGCCCGGTCAGTAAAGTAAGTAAACAAGTTCAATTTGTTCAATACCCAAGGCCATTCCCTTCCTTAGTAGCTTAACCTCACTGCTAGTTGTTGCCCCCTCGGCTAATTCCTCTGTGTCTTCCGATCGATGGGGCTAATCACTTTCTTGGCCTATTGACTACCATGTGGGCAAGGAGGATAGAGTGAGTTCAACTCGGGATGGGCTTCGGGGCAATCAGATAGTCTAGAGAAGAATCAAGGGAAGCTAGGGAAGGAAAGCAAGACAGAAATCAATCAATCCTGTTCTTGTTTCATCCTATTGAGAAGCAGTGCCAGGAAAGTAGACCAGATCAGAAGCCACAAGCGGGTATATTGGTTGAAAGGGCAGCGAAGATGGCTCAATTCAAGGTGCGTGTACTCTTTCTGTTCTTGTTCGAGTAGAAAGGGATGCGTCAAGTCAAATAGATGCAATAGTGGTTTCATTCGTTGTTTGATACCAGCTAGTATAAGGCAAGTAGTAGCCCTTAAGTCAATTGCTGTTGCTTAAGCGAGTAGGCAAAAGGGAAGCAGTGCCAAAGTAAGCTGCAGTGAGTGTTTAGGTTGGAAATGCATAAAGTAAAGGCTTGGCTTTGAGGCGAGGTGAAGTACAGGCTTTGTTGCGAGGACCAAGCTACTACTAGACAAGACAAAACTAATGATCGTACCTGCTCGATAGAAACTTTACTTGAAGAACCAACAACTGGTAAACGTTACCAATTCCAATCCCCGGTCAACAACTATTAGTCAACAATAATCCTATGTCAATTGTAGTTGACTTGTTTCCCTGTATGTGCTCCCCCTCTGCCTGGCTAGGCTCATTCTGCTTTTTCTTACCTTGGAGAAGTATCTCTACCCCGAGAAGAAGACCAGTAGGCATTCGAACTGTATTGCCAGGTGCTCAAGCCGATAACTCATTCATTGGTAACTCGTCTGGGTGTCTAAAGGAAGCTGCAAGCGGGTATCTCGGGTATAGAAGAGAAGGCCCTAATACAACATTGCTAGTGCATTAGTAGTAGTGAGTGACTTAGCAGAATCTAGTGTCTAGTGGGGTTAATCAATTTGGAAGAAAATTAAATAAACTCGATAAAGTCCAATGAAAAAAGACACATTTGTTTAGCTCTGGCCCCTACTCATTTAAGTATTGATCCTTATATAGGAGAAAAGATTCCACTCTATTCATTGCAAGAGAAGAAAGAGAATCAGCTGCATCTCCAGTGTGTGAAGAAGAGCTTCTATGGATAGAAAGTAGGAATTAAAGTTGGAATGCTCGTCTGGACTACTACTAGTTTGATAGGGGCCAAGCAGGCATACTATTGGCTTTGGTCGGCAAGGGCGGAAACATATTACTTAGTTTACAGAGCAAGAGAGCCCTGAGATGAGAGTAGTTGAATCTTACTACTTACTGGATTCGCTAGCAAGTACTTTCTTCTTTCCCTGAACGGAAGACTATTTTCTCTGCCTATCTGCCCCGGGGTTTAGTAAACTGCTTGCCCTACTCAATTTCTTCTATCTTTATAAAGGGGACTATCTGATTGCCCCAAC
Source organism: Musa beccarii (assembly GCA_024322285.1). Classification (NCBI taxonomy): domain Eukaryota; kingdom Viridiplantae; phylum Streptophyta; class Magnoliopsida; order Zingiberales; family Musaceae; genus Musa; species Musa beccarii. The sequence continues at coordinate 9,078 of JAIWVJ010000057.1, forward strand.
AAGACCACCGCTCCTGCTGCTTTTCACTCGCTAACTCGCAACAATGAATTGAACCCTGCTTAGTGAATCCTGGTAAGTAAGTATTAGTATCCGCCGCAACAGTAGCTACAGGGGTATTTCTACTTTTTGAAACTAGATATAATACTCAGAGGCCTTAACCACTTGTTTCGGACTTAGCTTCAACAACATAGGACTCTGCTTCAAAGGTATTCCAACTGCTGATTCTCTTTCTTACCGAACAGTAAACATCATAGATTCTTGATTTCCTTCCCGCAACAGAACTTGACTTGATTTAAGAATTGAGTTATATACTTCCTAGGCGCGTATACTAATGCAGACAATTGGTAATATCCATTCCCTTACTTAGTAGTTCAATTAGAACTTTCCTCACTCGAACAGAAAAGGAATTAGCAGAAGAATATACTGATCCAGCTCTTGCTCATATACCGTAGTAAACTCATAATATTGATGAAACTTTACCTTGACCTAGAACTAGAGCTAGCAGAACTCTCCTTCCCGCAACTGAACAAGTAGACTACTTTGGAACTGGCACTTTACCTAGACCGGATTCTATTTCTTCCCCAACAACAAGTGCTTTCTTCATTGAACTAGAGAATGGTGTATTGGACTAAAGAATATAGTTTACTTTTTTCTATTAAACAGAGCGGGGTGCGAGTTCAGTCGTAGAGCTCAGTTCTTTTCCCTTTTTGCAAGTAAGGAGAATGGCCTGTCCCGAGTGGAATCAGTTCTATTATACTTGTTGAATCAGTTCTACTATAGAAGATATAATTGATGTGGGTTTCCTTAACAGCGTAGGTAACTCTTTCACTCCTCTGCCTCTGCACACGAACTATTGATTTCTGTCTTTATTTATCATAGATTTCTTGATTTCTGTCTTTCTGTCTTTCCTTAGTCCTGCTTTCTCTTCTTTCTTTTATTAGTAAGATAGAATGCAAGTGGTTCTTCAGCCTATCCAGTAGTTGCTTAGGTGTTTCAATAAGTATTTTTTGCAGGAGGAGGGGCTGTTGTAGTTAAAGGCTTTCCCGAGTAGTAGTAGTTCCGGCTTAAGTAAACTATCCTCTGGTGTGCTCTCCTCTGGCTTCTACTCAAGGGCTTGTTGAATCAGTTTCAATTCCATTCTGAAGTATATGCTAGCCCCCGATTAAGTTTCTTCTAGCCCAGCTTCGAGTTCAATTAATTATTTGTTGCAGAAGCATGTCTCCCCCTCGGTATTCCACTGGCATAACTGATTCTGTTGGTCCTGTACTGGTACCCTCAACTGCTGTTTCCGTTCTAAAGTAGGGGTGTTGGCACTGGACTTAAATCTACCTATGGCTCAGGCTTCTTTACTTGATGATCTGACCTCAGCACCTTCCTTTAGAACTTACCCTATAGCTTAACCCGCACAGCTTCTATTCCCTCTAGACTTGACTCGCACCTACCGATACGAGTAGAAGTTTCCTTTCCTCGCTCACACCTAGCAACAAAGCCTTTACTTTCCCTCTCGCATCAAAGCCAGTAAGATGCTCTTTCCTCCAATAAAGTAGAGCAAAATGTTAGCGATAAAGAATGTTAGCGATAAAGAAGAAACTGTTGCTAATGTTGCTAAGGGGCCAAGACGACAAGGAACTACTAATGTTCCGCGTAGGAGTTCTCGTGTCTAGGCAGAGAGTTGGGCTAACGAACAAGCCACTACTAATGAACAAGCAACTACTAACGTTGCGCGTTAGGAGCCTGGAGTTAAAGCGTTAGCGAGTCCCTAGCGTTAGCGAGTTAAGCGCGGTAGCGAGTTAAAAGAGCGTCAGTAGCTCTCGTTCCGCGGCAGGAGTTCGGGGTTCCGCGGCAGTCCGGAAACTAATGTTAAGCGTAGGAGTTCTAGTGGCGCGTAGGGTAGTTGGGCTAACGAACAAGCCGACAGCCAAGAGTGTTGAGCCCATCTCGAAAGAAGGGGTGGTTTTGAGCCATCTATTAGCGAATTGACCCTTGCTATCAGCCAAGTCGGTCGAGTCTCTTTTCTTTCCTCTCCTCGCTCGCACATCTATTGATTTAACTAAACCAACCCCATCAGCATATGGAACGAAATCTACCCTACCATACTTTGTATTAATAGCAAGCATAGGTAGCGCAATGAGCTTGACTTGACTCAGAATACTAATAATAGGGATAGGACTGATGAACGAACACCGGAACAAGAGATCCATCGTTCTAAGTCATTTATGAATTCAAAACAGTAGTGACAGGCCCAAAGGGGAGGAAGGAATGCCAGGGACAACTACGAGAACGAACTGCTACTTCTTTTCTTTAGCACCGACACCATTACCTATAGTATAGCACCGACACCATTACTAGAATTCAGATTTCTCATATCAAACATATATATTGAATCTATCCTTCTAGTCTCCACGCATAGGTTATATTAATCGAATGGAATTCTTATTTCTCATATGAAACATATATCTTTCATTGCACAACCCTACCCCTATTGATTTCCTCGCTTCTTAATCCACTTCTTACTATCCTTGCTATCAGCCTATATCTCTTTGCTTGAAAACAGCTATCCCCTTTTTGGTAACCCTAGGCTCCTGTCTTCAATACCTATGCTAAAGTTTCTTTCTTTTAGTGTAATTTTGTAGTCTGCCTTTCCATACCTATTTGATTGACTCTACCTTTTCTTCTGATTTGTAATATAGAAACTATATCCATATTGACTATGGGCGTAACATATGGGTTAACTACCTATAATGGAATTCTGATTTGTCATCTCAAACCTCTACCTTGGATTCTTTATTTGTCATTTCCCCTCTGCTTGAGGTACCTTGCCCTAATAATCCTTTCCTGCATGAATGAGGTATCCGCTGGTTCAACCGTATTTGTTTTTCAACCGTATTTGTTTCCGCAAGAAGGATTGGATTCTGCCTGTCTCGAGTAGCAAGTGGTAAAGAATCCTATCACAGTATTACTGTCAGGTCTATGTTTCTAAGCGAAAATGCACTCGAATTGCTTATGGGATAAAAGATGGGAATTTGCCATTAGCAGAGTAACACATAGGAACAAGGACGATTTCCAGTGGTTTACAGCCTGAAGTTGCTAACTAATACTTAGGGGACTGAAACAAAGAAAAGTTTCTAATAAACCAATAAGAAGAGAACTCGGAACTAGTGCTTTCACTGCTGCCAACAAGGCTTTCCACTCTATATAAAGAATTCCACTAGTGCTGATAGGCTTTCACTCCAAATATCGAATTCACTTAAGTAGCCTACTCCTAACTCGCAATCTACTACTGCTTGCTTTTAGTCAGATTCCTCTGCCCGCCCAGTTAGCCTGCCACTTATTACTAGCCTGCGCCCTACCTTGCTTGAAACCTATAGCTGCTGCTTCTCAGAATAGATCTACCGGCAAACAGACTACATAAACCTCTATTCTATTAAGTCATAATAAAAGAATAAAGTAAAGGGGCCAAGACGACAAGCCACTACTAGACAAGTCACTACTAACCAAGCAACTGCTAATGTTGCGCGGTAGGAGTTATAAGAGCGTCAGTAGTGCGGGTGTCGCGTAGGGCCAAGTAACTACTAGACAAGTAACTACTAATGTTACGCGTCAGTCCGGCGGGAACAAGCCACTACTAATGAACAAGCAACTACTAATGTTGCGCGTTAGGAGCCTGGAGTTAAACGTTAGCGGACAAGTAACTACTAATGTTACGCGTCAGTCGTTTGGCGTCAGTAGTGTCGCGGCAGTCCGGAAACTAATGTGTAGCGTCAGGTGTAGCGTAGGAGTTGAGTTCTCGTGTCGCGGCAGGGCCGCTCCAATCAAGAGCTGGCTTGTTGAACTACACTTGAAGAACCAAGATGATAGTGTTTTCAAGCACTCGACACTGGTTTAATTGCTCGACTTTCAACGAATCACTCCTTAGGGGGGGCAAGTCCTGTTTCGTTAGCACAGCTCACTTTAGCCTCTGTTCCATATTCTTTAGCTTCAGTTCCCACTCTATGATGCTCTTTCTTCTGCTTTCACTCTCACTCCCTTACCCTTAACTTAGATCCGTAGGCTATCCGAACAATACTTTCTTTCTTAACCAACAACACTCGAACCTGTACTTAGAAGACTTAATCCACCAACCGGGCCCGACTTCAAAGCTGTCCTGCCTAGCTCCTATTCTTACTTTTCTGACTTGAAAAACTATATCTATGCTTTCAAATCTACACCCGAAGCAGTCTTTCCCCTACTTCATTTTCTTTAGCTAAAATGCCTATGAGCCTTTACTGCCCCATTACAATACTTTCTATTAGAATATAGAATGGAATAAGTGCCTGCTAACAAAGCCTTCTCCACAGGGAACCTCGATCTTACTTTCCTATGAACTGCTTAGACTTGTTCCTGGCACCCTTGCTTTCGTTCTTTGACTACCGAATTAGATCCTGACTCAAACTCTTGTGTATCAATTGTTAGTCTGCTACTTGCTTCTCATATTCTTGACTCTGGGTTTCGATCTGCCACCCCAAAGTATTAGCCGGGCACTCCCAATTCCAATTCTTAAACTAATGTAAACAATACTGACCCTACTCGCTGGCAAACCAACTACCACTTTGGAACTATAAACTTGGAATGCAACCGACGCTAACTGGAATTGAATCGCTGCTAACACGAATAGCAAAATAGGAGTCAGGGGCATGGAACAAGGAATACTGTATACGGGTATCGAGTATCCGATAAGAAGGGATCCCACTCAAAACGTTAGGTGGGTATTCGAATCAAACAAGTAAATACAGAATGCCAATAGTACTGCTGAGACTTTCACTGCTGCTTCTAATATGATAACACATAGCTCAGACTTTTACAACTACGACTTGCAACTTGTAACTGGGAAGCCAACGACTACTTCTTAGACTGAACTGACCACGGATGGCAAGCCTGTCTGCTACTTATGACTTATAGGAATCAATATAGGAATCAAGAATGGAATCCGTGCCCCTAACAATAAAACCTTACGCGCTAACCTTACTTACAGACATTGACCTACTTCTTGACCAACCAACCAACCAAGTCTAGTGCTCCTTATTGCCCGTTTATGTGCCAGCGATTAAAGAATTCAAGTGAAGGTTGTGAGCCCAGGAAACAGCGATATCAGATTGGAAGTCCGGGGGTATCCTTATTCATCGTGTAGGGAAATAAGAATGGGTGTGTAAAGAGGGCAGGCTAGGTTTACTTAGTTCTATTCTTATAAGTACTAGTGGCATTCCTATTTGCAGTAGTTCGATCTTAGGTAGGGCCCAATGTTCTTATTGCCTTTTGACGCTCTTAGAAGCACTAGCTCAAGTCTTAGTTCCGAGTTGGCTTCTTTTATTCCCTAGTTGGATCTGTCGGGTAGGATGCCATTCTTTCTTTTGATGTTGAATCCACAGTGCCAAAGTCAGCAGCAATGACACTAGAGTAATGGGGGAATCATAAATTCGTTGATGTTCGTTGGGTTCTGTTCCGGCAAACTCTATCACTAAGGCTTATGCCCTGCCCTTCCTTGCTTGCTTGAAATATTGATATTGATCCCGTGCTTAAAGAATGTGAGTGCACAAAAAAACAAATAGAGAAAATGTAACATCACTCTACCACTTGCCAGTTCCCTTGCGAGTTGAATGTGATGAGTGCAAGAGAATTGAGTGCACAGTTCTGTCGCGTTTGCTTGTTCCGTTGTACGTTTAGTTGTTACTTGTTCGGTATACAAATAAAGAGTTCTATTTTTCAGAGATATTAGGGATCGGAAAGCTATCCAACTTCTATTCTATTCCCTCTCGTAAAGCTATCATTATATTCCCTCTCGTAAAGCTATCCAACTTATCAAATTCATCTATTCTCCCAGATCTTCTTTGTAGTCCAACTTGGTATATGTCTGAATTCATCTTGTCAGTGTCCGTTAGAGGAATAGTGTTTCTCACTTGGCTGCTTCCTTCGATAAGTAGATTCTTCCTTTTTGACTATAGACCCCCCCGCTCTTCTTCATCGTGAATGAAAGACTAACATAAGCTATAGTTGAACGATCTACTTTTCTATCTGGCTAGAAATCTGCGCCCATATAAGCTGTTTCGGCTTCTACACGTACTTTAGCCAATGCATCGGCTCTCTGTCCTCAAAACCACACCCGAAGAAAGGACAGCCCAGAGCTGCTATTCTAGTTATTATAGTGAAAAGAGGCTCGGCAACGACTCTTATTTTGGCGGGAACACGAGCAAAGGCAACTTCCAAGTAAGCGGGTACTAGCCTTACAGCCCGAACTAACTCCGGAATAGATACTTAGAAAGGCCCTAAAGAAAAGGAAATCAATAGTGGATTCCCCGGAAAACTCTCCTCTAGGTCAGCAGCTCCTTGGTCTCGAACTTATATGGTTCCTTCCCAGTTCCTTAAAACAAGAATCAGCGCCTCCGGTCTTGAAAGCAATCTCCTCTTGAAAGGCATTACTGAGACGTCCGAATCTCTTCTTATATTCGAAGCAAGGACATGTTGGCAGTTAAGTTCCACAGACGTGGTGGCCCAGACAGAGACTATACTTTCCCTTGCCCTTAGGGTTGGATATTGACCACTGCAACTGTGCCCCAGAAAACGCTTTGTATTCGATACAGTCGCTGGTGTCCCTACGGCTTCAGGCAGTTCTATAGTCCCATATGTTACCACTTTCCCCACACCGAGTAAAGAAAAAGTGTTTTGCTTTGGCTAAAGCCCTTTTTTACATCTATGTGGGTCTCTGCCTTTGTCTTTTGGAAGGGGGGAGATCTCTTCTTCTTCAAATATCCATGATTACTCCCAGTAACAATATGCAGATTCGTCTACTTAGGGAATGCACTTTCCGCTATTCATTTCAAGCAACTCATTGTGATTGCGTCGACTTGGTGATGGAATTAGAGATCAAGTTATTTAGTCATTACTAGAAAACATTGTTCCAGTCATAATACTGAAGTCGGAGATCTTTTCAAACATTCTTTTATGAACTCTTGGTTGGTACTCTCAGAAGTATGAGAAATCAATAGTATATCAACAATAAAGGCTTTGATTCAATATGAAACCACTCTGAAGATAATAACCATCTGCGGTATAATATAGGGGTAAAGGATGGATCTGCTTCAAGCGGATACACAAGCCCGGAACCACTCACACCATGACGAGGTGAAAGCAAACAACTGCAGCATGATAAATATATAAGAATCAGAAGATATCAAAGGAAGGGTGGCTACTATTAATATAAAGAAGGAGAGTGCTAGCTTCCCTTCACTGATAAGACGGTACGAAAAAGAGTCTGCCTGCATGATGGTCCGCTACCTTAGATTAGACATCTGTCTTCGGCTAACCAACATTACAGCATTGGATACTAGTTAATACTGACTAAAGCCCATCTCCTCTATATCGATATTTCAGGAGGTTAAGCCCGACTTTTCCTATTAAAACAAACCGCTTTCACTAACAGAGCAGCTTCAACTCCTTAAAGCACTATCGCTTCCTACAGCTTTCAGTCCGCAAATAGTATTAGCATATAAGAGGATTCAGATGTTCGAAAGGTTTCTTAGTCAAGCCAGAAAGCGAAAACCAAACCACGTTTTTCTAGAGGCCTTTTAAGACCACTTTAGACGGGTATCAGAACCCTTGTGAGGAAGTTGAAAGAGGGGTCGCTCAAATCGTTTTTCAATTGGAATAAAAGACGGAGGCTTTCAGCACCTTATTATGTTGCTTCCTTCCTTATCGCTAACCGATGCTAATCATGCTTGACTTTACCTATTATTTTCTTGTCCCCAGGCCCTTCCCCTATCTCTATTGAAGGAAAAGAAGTAGGTCTGTGTAATGTAAAAGGTTCCCCCCACCTTCTTTGTCGGAGTGCTGCCTCCTTCCTTCTCCCCGTCAATCATCGTTAAGGGTTCCAAATCTATAGGCGCTCTGGAGCTGCGAAAAAGGCGCTTCTTTCTTCCTTGGCAATACTATAGGAGCATAATATCCATAATAGGGCGGTTTGCTTCTGAGCAGTTCTTTCTTTCTTTCCCTCCCCTATCCGAGATGTGCTCTTGAAAGATCTCCCTCGACTGCTTGGTTAGGTCTTAGAGAAGGAACTTATTTACCTAAGGTTTTTGCCCAGGGGATACTTGATTCTTCTAACAAAGAAAGCATAGGAAAATATCTTATTAGAGAATTCCTTCAAAGATGCTTTTCTCGATGCCCATACATCTACGAATGGCTAAATGCTTTCCCACGTAGGGCTTACAATAAGGGAGGGCTGCGAAGATGGCTAGCTTTCTTTCATTCCTAAAGAAGGAAGGGGAAGGTCTTTCCTCATAAAGGAGTTTATTATTAGTAGCAGCCGGCTACCTTTAAAGAGCTTGTCATTAGCCAACCCTTTGTTCTAGCCATTCTCAAGATCTGTCATTTCTGGTTTCATAAGATAAGGTTGCATATCGCTTAGCCTAACTCCTATAGCTCATAGAGAAAGTTCCTCTTATCCAGCATATTGACATTAGTAAAATATCACTGGTCGATCAATGGTTGTGCTTGAAGCCTTATTCTCTGTATCCGGCAAGAAGAGGAAAGGAAGGTAAGTCCGAGATATATCATAAGAAAGAGAAGAAAGATCGAGATTAACTCTTTGGAGCGCTTCGGTAAGACAGACCAGACCGTGAACGAATAAGAAATAAGATCTAGTTCGATTTCCTGCATGAGGGAAATAGACCGATAGACATGCTTGACTTGAAGTATAAGTAGTGCTAGGATTACTTGCCTTATTACATATGTCTTGCTAGTGGATAGCTGTTGTAGGAGTTTTACTAGGATAAGTCGGGGTAAGCACTTCGTCAACCTTACCACTCTTACTTCTAAGTCAAACAGTGAAGTTCTCAGTGTAAATAAGAGATAGTATACCATCACTGTTATCAGACTGTGCCATTCTTGAAACAGTTAGAATCACTTTGTTAGAATAACTTGAAGGAATAACTATTATATTAACGCGTAGAGCGAGTGAGTTCCATGCCTACCAAAGAGGCTCTTCCCTTATAGCTCTTCAGCCGTTTCTTTTTGACCCCTCTCTTTAGGTAGTTCAGTTACAAAAAAGGCAGTCCAGTCTTTTCCTGTCCCTACGTCTATCTATCGATCGGTATAAACAAAAGAAATCGCTTTTGGGGAACTATTCCCTTGCTGCATCTCGCCTATAGTTCGGTAAGAAGCTTTAGTCCAAATCCCAGGCTTGTTTCAAATAAAGATAGTATGGTAAATGAACTCTTTATTTGAAAGCGCAATCCGGGTCAAAGCAAGCGATCATCCGCGGCAAAGGGTTCAGGGTGCCTCAATTCGTTTTTTGAATTGTCAATATAGCCACTTTCCCTCTTATGCCTTATTTCTCCTGCCCTTTAGTCTTCGTATACCGGTATCCTATCCGTAGGCCTTAGTTAGCCAGCTTAGAGGAAGGTAGCATGGCTATAGCAATGGGAAGGGCCAAGACACTACTAGACAAGTCACTACTAAACAAGCCGACAAGCCGACAAGTAACTACTAATGTTACGCGTCAGTCGGGGTGCGTTAGGGAGTGAAAAGCGTTAGCGAGTTAAAAGCGTTAGCGAGTTAAAGCGCGTCAGTCGTGGAGCAGCAGTTGCTATTATGTGTCGCGGCAGGGCCGCTCCAATCAAGGGTATATCAGTTTTATCATAAGCGGGAAGTCGAAGAGACAAGCAACTTCACCCTCAATTCTTACATTCAAGTAGAAAAAGTAGAAAACTCCATTCTTAGTGGTGCCACTCCGGCTAAGCAGATGAACCAGAAAGCTCTGTTCAGAAGTAGGGAAAACTCTCCCTGCTGCCCTTAATACCGGTTCACTCTAGACGTCAAGCCAATCAATAACCTTCACCGAAGAGGACAAGTATGTATAAGACCAATAAGGTAACATTAAGATAAGAAACTGAATCCTTAGCCGGTCCTGTCCTTGGCGTAAGGAAAGGAGTTTGCCGGCGCCAAAGATGAGATATAGGAAAAAATGCATTATAATCCACTTTATCTAGCAACATGTGTAATTTGCCATAAGTTGGTGGTTAAACGATGCAAAATCATTGTTTCCAGCCCTTTGACCTTATAGGTAACGTTGCTTGTTCAGTTGCTTGTTCGTTCTTAAAGTTCAGGGACGCTAGGCAAGACTAAGTGTTAGGGTGCAAGCGGGTCTGTTCCAGTTCTTGTTTGTTGTTGGCTTAGAGTCTCTTTCGAGTTTTTTATTGGCTTGATACTAAGTGGAGAATGTGCTTCTGATGCTCCAAGTGGATACGATTTCCATTCAAGAAACGGATATATTAACCGTTGCTAGTTAAGCTTCTTCACTACATTGCTTACTTTCTTTCTAGATTACTTGATTTCATAGATACTTGAATGTGTATTGTAGGGTAGCTACGAGATACTATACTTCTTGCCTAAAGCGTGTTTCATTGAATCTCTCTAGCATAATAGAAAATCTAGGAAGCTCAGACAGCATAGCTTCTTACTATAATGATAGTCTAAGTATAGAATTGTCATAATGATAGTCTAAGTATAATGTAGGAATTCTCAATATAAGTGAAATTGATGACTAGATCTACACACTCTTTTCGACTTTGATGTTATGCTTACATAGAATTGAGTTTTTGATTTGATGGTTCATGAATGCCCATACTGGAATTATATAGCGATAGGAGGTAAAGCACTCCATCAGTTCAGGCAGTGATTGGTCCAACGGGGGCACATTTCTTTTCTTCCAATTGAACTCATTCATTTGAACTTCACTCATGGCTTTGTTCATTGTTCAGATAAATATGCTTATCACTATCTCACATTAAGTCAGAAAATGCAAAACGATAGAAATTTGCCTTTTGGACTTTGATAGGGGGGTAAATCCAATTGATTGCTCTTACTCATGGGGGTAAATGAAATTTATTGCGAGGATAGAAGTTTTCCCTACTCGTTGAATATTCCTAAATAAACCCCTACTCATCTAGCTTAATATTATTAGCATACTAAGGTATATATCATGTACATATATTATGCAGTATACTCATAATGGAAAAAGGCTATAATTCATGAATCGAATAAAACGGGCCCTTTTAACTCAGTGGTAGAGTAACGCCATGGTAAGGCGTAAGTCATCGGTTCAAATCCGATAAGGGGCTTTTTCCACTACTATAAGGGTTCAAATACGCTAGTCATAAGACAGGTTCAAATACGGATTTCTTCCTATTATATAGTACAAGTTATAAGTCTAATAAAAAGAAGTGTAATAACAAGGTATAAAGACTAACTAGAATCATTTGCTGCTCGTGGATATATTCACCTAGATTGGTTTGTTGCCCTATAGAGAATAAGAAATTGTATCTTCGAAACCATTGTAAGAGGCATGGCACGAGAAATCGTCCACAGTTAATAGAACGATAGTATGCCTTTGAAATGATATGAGGTGTATTGAATGAGTTGGTTTGCTAACACTAAACTCCTTTGAATAGTTTAGCACATTCTTTGTGGGGTCCTCTGAAGCACAAGAACGAAGGAAGAAAGTTCTACTATTTTAAAGAAACCATATATTGATTGATTTCTAAATCATTCTACATCCTTTACTCGTTGGTGTCAATTAGGCGGTCTGTGGACTTTTGTTGCTCTCCATGGTGCTTTCCGCATGGGTTTCATATTACTTAACTTACCTTACGTCAAAGATAGATAGGACTAGGTCTTGCTCGATCTGTTCAATTGCTACCTTATCCTGAGAATGCAATCGCATTCTTTGCTTGCTAACAATTGCTGTTTGAGTTTACAGTTCATTGATCCACTTGTAGCGCTATCACTTATTTAGTCTCTTATCTTTGGGTGCACAAGGGGCTACGCAACTCGCAACTACTACAAAATACAAAAGCAGACAAGTCACTACTGAAAGGTAATAATTCCTTCCCGCTGAAGAACAAACGTATGATAGCTAAAGCCAGAAGAGAGTGCACAACCAATGTAAGAGAGTAAACAGACACAGCATTGCTTTCAGGCTCCAGAGCAATAGGGCGAACGGCGAACTCAAAGAAATCTGGACTTGCGCTGACTGCTGGCTCCGCTCTAACTGCTTACTTTTGATCGGCTGATTCTTTTCACTCCGTAAGTGCTTCAACGCCTGTACTTTATTATGCTCCTACTTATCTATGCTCCTTACCTCGAACAGAAAAAGCTTTTCACTTATATCCTATTCTAGTAGTTGCTTGGCTCTTTGCCTGACCCACAAATTCGAACTCATTTATGACTGACTTTCTTTGGATTCCTTTCAAGCCTCTGATTCTGGCAAAGGGAAAGAGTGAAGTATAGGCGCCCACCCAATTGAGTAGACAACACAGGAACTACACCTATTTCTACTCTTTCTGCCTCAGATACCGATCCTGAGCTAAAGGACTTTTACTTGCTCATAACTCTCAAATAGCAGTAGCTTGTCTACTCGTTTTGGCTCGATCAAACAAATAACCCACCTCTCGCTACAATGACACAAACACAAGAAGTCAACTTTCCGTTCTTAATTAAATAGAATCTCTCCACTTATATAAATGCAGGTCAACAACTCCCGCTGAGTCTTGCGCAGAGTCAACTCAAAGATTCAATTCTGCAATCCATTTCTGTGGAACAGTCCATTCTTCTGCTGGAACATATCCTTCATAACCGATAGCTGCTTCTTACTTAACCTCTGAATTACCCTGTATCTACGCAAGACTAAAACTCACTAACTACAGCCGAAGCCTATTCTACATCTCCATCTGCACTCATATTCAATACAAAACAGGATTCTTTCTACGTTTTCAACTTTACCGACAGATAAGTGATACGGTTCTCTTTCCACTTTATCCCTACGTGGGCTTGAGAAAAGATCAGAGCATGTGCTCCTGCCTTTAAGAAATGAGTGGAATAGGGTAAGAATGAGACCTTAGGGGCCAAGCTACTACTAGTCCCGTTTTTTAGTCCTGTTCACTTGTATATAAGGGGCGTCTCTGGCTCTTTTATACCTTCATTAGGCTCATCTGCCTCTATCAGTTACTTTCAAGTCGTTTTATCCATATTCTATTCTAGGGCAGGGCGGGTTGATACGGCAGGGCAATTAATAGTAGTTAGTTTAATTCTGAGTCGAGCTAGTAGAGTTGACTTTTGCCAGCTTTGTTAGAGAACGAGAGGCCGGGTTACATACTCAGATAATAGGCAATAAGGATGGTTTTTTTACATAGGTAATAAGGCTTTTACTGCGGGATCGAGTTCTTACTTAAGAGCAGCTGTCCTGTTAGTAGTGGCGAGCTGCCTGACGCCATGAAAACTTGACTTGAATCTTTACTTAAGGGCTGGCACTGGGGATGAAACTGCCCTTGCCAACTCTTTAAGGTCAACCGATGTCTTTTTGGATTCCCTTGTATACTTTAGCTAGCTATTCCTTGCATCGTTAATAGTTCTTCGCTTCAAAATACAGAGACTAATTGAATCGTAAACCGGAAGTCAATGAGCCAATAGCCTTTCCTTTCTGGACTATTCGTATCCTTGGGCTACATCATTTTGGGGCCAGGTCTTTCTTATTTTGGATTGGAAGGCCGGGAAAATGCAACTTCCTCCCCTTTCTTTTTACTTTAAAGCTTTACAAGTCCTACTGGCTTCAGCCCGGAAAGATTAAATCGCATCCAATCCTGTCTTTCTTTTTGGTTGAAAGGTGAAGTGCCGGCTAGAAGCAAAGCAGCCACCTTCACTCGGAGTTATTTCTGAAAGAGAATTCCCTGGAAAGCGCTAATACTTAGTAAACCACCGACGGCTGATACCATGGCATATGGAATAAGGTAAAGAAATCGCTTATTATTTGAATAATCTTAAACAGATCCGTGCCATGTCATTTCACTCAACAATAATTGACTCCTCGTCTGGTATTCATATTGCAAAAGATCACACCGCTTGTTCATCTGCACCCGATAACATCGGAGTCGTGAACGGCAAAAGGACCGATCGCTACTACTACTCAGAGCTATGCCACGAGCGGAGCTAACTGCTAAGCTTGTTCCTTAAACCATCTGCAGAGCTAACTCCTGAAGTTACTGCTTTCACTCCCTTGCGCTAACTGAGCTAACAGTTGGGGATGACATAGCAATAGCAGCTCCTAGTCCCAAACCAAGGTCAAAGAGTCATAGGTCTTATCTCTTTCTTATAAGGAAGGTGTACCGCTCATGAGGTTTCCCGATTCCCGACTGGTACTATAGAAGTAGATCTCAAACCAGCGAAGAGTGAAAGTGGCACGTCAACGGGTTCCGATGAGGTGATTTCTAACTCTACTCGTCTACCCGGAAAGGGGGAGCTACACTAAGAATTCAACCAGTAAGTCAAAGAATGCAACTGGAAAGTAGGAGACAAGCAACTTCAACTCGCAACGCATTAGCTTCGTTCACCTCTTTTTTTCTCCGGATACCCATTAAGCCGACCATTAATGACTAGTTCGAACACCAGGAACGTATGTAGGAAGTTACTTCTCTTTTTGGCGGATAACTAGCTCCAGGAATGCTTGCAGTCAGCAGTTAAGGGACAAAGGTAAGGTTAGTCAAGTAATGCAGTAAAGCCGTCAAGCGGGCAATGAGAGGGTTCCAGATGATGGATTCGCTTCATCGCTGCTTCTTATAGAATCTGGCGTTCTTGCCAAGACTGAGTACATAAGGCATATTAAACGAAAGGTCTTCTTTCAGAGTATTGTCCAAAAGTGCCACACTTGCCTGCTCTTCTTATATAGAGAGAGGCTTCTCGGCATCCTGCCTTTACTTTAAAGAGGCGATTCGATAGACGCAGTCTAGTTCTTAACCTTGCTTTTGTTCTAAACATCACTAGTATACAGACGCTTCTGGGCATTTGTCAAAACAGTTAGATCCTACTCTAAGAAGAAGGAATTCCTCCATCCAAGGGCAAGTCGCCTGATTCCGCAACGCCCCTTTCGAAGCAAAGGCCCCCTGAAATCTCCCTGTGTAAACAAACAAACAGTGGTGGCTTCAGCATCCTCAATGCCACTTCCTAGACTGTGATGCCATATTTCACATATCTCACATGCCACTATGGATTCAGGGTATCCCCATGTCACACTTGTATAAAAGTAGGCCACATCACTGTAAGCAGCAGCCCCAGGCAATCTTTCTGGTGTGGGTCGGAAACCATTTCCGGTTCCCGCCTCGAAACCATTCCGAAGCTCCTTGATTTAGTATTATCAAAACTATGGAATGTGTGAACACCACGACGGACAAAGTAACCTCCAACAATTACGTTGTTCAGAGATTTGATCATCTCTTTTATGCCCTGGCTTCCCTTATCTTTATTCTCTTGCACTACTTGACCTAAGAGCATCCCTTCTATTCTGTAAAACTCTGTTAGCGCAACTCAACTCCAAGCAAACACCATTAGCGTGGGCGGATCGGATCACTTTCACTGTAAACAACTCCCTTCCCCAACGCTTAGAGTCAAGCAACCGCCAAGCCCAAAAACGAATAGCAGGGCCGCTCGAAAGACGGCGAAATTGAACTGCATGCTCTATCACAGAGGAATTGATATCTCGCAAACAGGAATTGCACTTGCAGAGAGTAAACAAATACGTCATCTCATACTTAATCTCACCTATCGAGCGCAGAGTCTTCGAGGGAATTCTTCAATTTCTATTTCATCTATCGCAGTTAGGTCAAAGAGTCATTGAACTTTTCTTGCACCGAGATCTCTCTTGTCTTGCTTAGTGCCCCAACTCGACACTGATTTTATTGCCTTGCCGTGCCGCAACAGTGACTATTACTTAGACTTTCCTGGTACTGCTGATTCGAGAGTCGACTTAATAAGCACCCGGCCTGCCTCTCCTTTCAGTTCTTCATTAATTTTGTCTTGACCTGGACTTTCTACTTCACCACTTAAGTTAACCTTTGATTCTTGAGTCAACTTTCCTTCTTCTGCTTCTTTATAAGTATAAGATGGAACTTAGGGCAGCTTTAGATGGCTAGAACAGGTAATTAATCAACTTACTTGCAATAACCTTCATTGCAGCTTACTTTAGTGGTTCTGATAGAATTGATTCTTCCGCAACACCAGAACTACTTGAGAACAGAAACTAGTGCTTTCTTCGTAGTCGTCGGGAGCTACACCTATAAGCTAGAAAACTGCTGCCAGCTATGATTATTCGCTTGTAGATTTGTCCACACTGCATTAAGATGGCAATTGAGTCACCCAAGGGCCCTTACTCGAAAGACGTAATTGAATCTAGCGTGAAACAAATATATATTTAGTAACTCCACAGCTGAAGCTTACTCAAATATGTTGGCCAAGCACAGCGGCAGATAGATAAGTGGCGGTCGCTCATAAGGGCAGAGGCAGACGTTGCACTTGCTGCTAACTCACTTTCTACAGCACCACCACTTTAAGCTTTATCTGATCCTTCTCCAGCTGATCTGGTCGATTCCACTCATGAACTTCCTGCTTCTAAGCTTGCTGCTAACGATTTGACTCGCACAATCACTCCCCTTGTTGACCCGCTTGCCGCTGATTGACTTGATACAGCTTCATATCCCTCTCCTGCTTATGCTTACCTCCTTTCTAAAGTCTCTCTTGAAACTCAAACTCCTGACTCAACAAATACTTCATGAAATCTTGAGAGCGCCCCCCAGGTATAGAAAAAGTGGTAAAGACATAGCGAGTTAACCCTCTCGAACAGAATCACTTGCTGCAGACTTGAGAACAGCTGATTCTTTGGATAGAGCTACAGATCTTGTTGACAAAACTATAATGCCACTTACCTATTAGAATCCTTCTCTTGTCGACTTGGCCGTTTGTAGTAGTTGCTTGTTGGATGAAACTCGGGATATGAAACTAGTATACGCTTGGCCCAGTTCTTGTTGACCGGGCAGTGTCAGTTCCATTTCAATGAAATTCTACGCGTAAGGTAAGTTAGAGCCTAAAAGGATTCCTTTCCAGGTGAACTCGCTGTAGTTAAGATTATATGTTTCTATATTGGGGGCAAGAAATAGAATCAAATACTGTATGCATTTCTTTGATACGGGGTGTCCTGAAACAGCAGAGCAGAGAGGAATTAGTTACATTGGTTGAAGTTTAAGGTAGGGCGCAAGAAGACTCATTTAGACGTTACTCTTTCCCTCTTTGAGACTCCTATTACCCCTTTCTTTGGAGTTAATAGTGTTCGTTAGTAGTTGCTTGTTTAGTCGTTGCTTGTCGTCTTGTCTAGCTGTCTGTTTGTCTAGTAGTAACTTGTCTAGTAGTTACTTGTCGGCTTGTTTATACGTTCCTTGTCGTCTTGGCTCTTCACTGCCCTTTCTTTTCTTGTCTTAGAAAGAGAGAGATCATCAGCTAGATTTGAATCCTTAGAAAGATCTGAAGCCAAAGAATGGACAATTCCTGTTCTAGGATCATCTTGCAGAAGTGAATCGTTGAATTGAATCTCTCTTTCACATGGTAGTATAGCTTTCACATGGTAGTATAGCTTTCACATGGGTAGTATAGACACTTGTCAAGTGGAACAGGGCGAACAGAACGAAACCTGTCTTCGGCGAGTCAAACAGTAGAGTAACAAACAGTAATTGAAGTTGAATCTCCATCTTTCATTGAAGTTGAATCTCCCTTATAATGCGTTATAACAAGTAAGGTTTTCGGGAATATTTCTTTCTTGCTATGAGTAAACAAATCATTCAACAACTATACCAGACGCCATTGACGCACTTAGTCTTTATCCGAAGTCCAATTATTCAACAACTTTCCCATATTCTTCTCCTGCGGATCCTGCGCCAACTAATGAGAAAGCATTCGATTCGTAGACAACTCCTCAGCATTCGATTCGGCTTCTGGGACTCCACCTGATAAGCAGGACAATCTGTTTAGTTAACTACAATAAGTGTTACCGATCACTACTCCGCCAAGTTCACCGCCGCCAGAATGGAAAAGCACACTAACGATGTAGGACTTTTATTCCATTCTTGAGTTCTGGGGTGCCTGGCTGATTGAGTCATTCTTGTTCCGGCAAACTCCTTACGCGAGCGGTGAGCTACATTGCTTGTTTATTCTGTTACGCGTTAGATAGTTTCGAGTT
This sequence comes from Musa beccarii, assembly GCA_024322285.1. Lineage (NCBI taxonomy): Eukaryota > Viridiplantae > Streptophyta > Magnoliopsida > Zingiberales > Musaceae > Musa > Musa beccarii. The sequence goes on from JAIWVJ010000057.1 coordinate 27,160, forward strand.
AAGCAAGAAAAAGTACACGGGCAAAGAATCAACTTAGATAAGACAGTGCCTATGCTTCTTTAGGGCTAATCGGGAAAACACAGATACAATGAAAGATCAGTTTCACAGGTAGGGAAGAATAGAATATCAAGAAGCTCTTTTCAAGTCGGTTAACTATCAAAGAAAGAACTGTTGCTTTGCCAAGATAATTATATATGGAAGAAGAGAAGAGCCAGTGCTAGTGTTGCGGTGTTGCATCAAGTGAGCTCCCCTACTTACTTAATGTAGATAACAAGACTATAAGTTCTCGCCCAGTATAGCTTGATTATGGCCCAACAACATAATGCTTCAGGCGCAAACAAAGTTCGGATTTTCTTTATGATATCCTGCTTATGAAACAAGTATATGAAAGAAAAGAAAGAAGAGAGAGTCCCACTACTCATTAGCCACTATTACTTACTTGCAATACTGGAAATCGGGTTGGAGGCTTTCTTCGTTTTAGTCCTGTGAACTTGTATATAAGGGGGTTTAACCTGTGTTTGCCCTTCTTCGTAGAGTCAGGAGCAAGTAATCAAGTTCAAGGGCTGGGCGCTTCATAAGTGATTACTCTTTTTCTAGGTGTTTTTTACTCTTTTTCTATATGTATGTGGGTAGCTCTCTTCTGATTCTGACAACAAGGAAGCTTTACTTTTACAAGATTCTATATGTGGGAACGCTCTCTTCTCTAAATTGACTAACGCATAAAGGTGCTTCAAGCCTATCAGTTTCAGTTAAGGGAGTTCGGGGCGCTAAAGGAGGTTTGAACATGCAAACAAGCAGTTTTGTTACTAGAATCCTATATGATGAAGGCTAGATTCATTTCTTTCTTTCGAGTCGAGTTCGCCCTTACATATTAGTAAACAAGTAAGTATAGGTCGAGGCAAAAAGGAAGCATATTCCTATTTAGGAGAAGAATCCCTTCTAGGTCCAGTATAAAACAAAGGTGTTGGGGCAGCTACTTCCGGGTCTAAGGTAGAGTTTACCTTTCTAATGGTATTTATGAATTGAAGTTTACCCGCCCACTGAGACTATCTACGAAAAAGCAAGGTATCTGAAGGCACCCGAGGCGACTGTGCGTAAAAGTCCTAGTGCAAAAGAAAACTGGCTGCCGCTAGTGTTTCGCAGAATGAAACAAGTAAGAATGAAGCCAGATAAGGTATTTCATGAAACTCCTTCACAAAGGTGCCTGTATGAATTTGCACTCCTATAGGTTCAGCTACCTCTTATTCTCTATACTCGGCTTGCTCTTGGACAGGACAGGTTAGACTTTCAAGTAGGGCGAAGAAGAATAAACTCCAAAGCTTTCAAGGGACAATGAAGTCAGCAGCAGAATCAACTTCAAAGGTTTTGGTGTTGGCGCTAAGAGAGGAGGAAGCCTTTTTCCGTGCAAAGTACTTTCGATAACTCTCCCAACTCTGTGCGCTAAGAGAAAATCATGCTTCTATACTGCATGTGCTCGATAGATTCAATTAAGAAATCCTCAGCGCTCGAAACAGTAGAATCCATTCTTTCTGATGAAGCTAATGCTGTGCTTGTTTTGTCTCCTAGATAAAGATGCTTTGGAAGCTGTGCGAGTGTCATCTACAAAACACTTGAAGCCTTTCATTATTAACCTAGGCCTATAATCGATAGGTTTGAAACTCTTGGATTTGAGGCTGGCGGGATCTACTGGATACTGCGGAGCTGTAGTGGGCCTTCACCAAGATAAGATGTGCGCCGATAATGTCATATAAATAAGAAAACTCACCAAACACTACCGTAACGCACCCTCTCCGCCAAATAAGCTAACGTCACGCGCAAGGCTTGCGGATTTGGAATCTAATGCACCTTCCTTCTGCTACAACATCTCCTGTACCTTTCGCTACAACATCTCTTGCACCCGAATGAAACTACCCGAATTGCCTTAACCGATTAACGGACTCTTCTCCTATATATGAAGTAACTCGCTACCGAACAACACTTTCTGAAGTTTGTCTATCTATTTTTCTTCTTTACCAACATCTATCCTATAGTTAACTCATTGACTTACACCTTGCTTCAATCAAAACTCACTCCCTAAACTGACCTGAGCTCGACTATCCTTCCCGCAACAGAGCAAGTAGACCACTTTCGAATTGAAGATTGTTTCTATGGTCTCTGGTCGACAAACATCATTAGTAACGCTGGCAACAACAGGATACGGTGCAAGAGCAAGCACTAGGGCACTGAAGGAAATCTAGTCTTCTATTGAATGGAAATGAGTAATGACAGATAGAATAGATAAGTGAAAAGATACGGCTTACGTGAGCTCGAAAGTAAAGATCATCTTAGGAAAAATAAACTAGAACAGCCGATAGGAGGGCAAGATAGGTAATTTGCTATCAGAGTGGCAGAGAACAAGGGAGCAGCTACCGCCCTGAATACTGGTTCACAGCAGTTCAAGTATAGTTGATTCTTATTGCCTGGTATAGTTGATTCTTATTGCCTGGCCGGATTCAGATTGCCCAACCACCCTTCTGGATTATTGCCCTCTTTTGCACTAACAGGGAGTTCCAGTTCCAGTTTGAGTGTTGTATCAAGGGCGGGCGCAGCTATATGAAATTCTTTAGTGCCAAGGCAAGGGCCCAGCTAGAGCAGGATTCCGTTCAAGTAGTCCGAATATTCTAGGAAAAATGCATTTGTTGGATCTGATCTTTAGCTGGATCAAAGGTAAGAGGCTTTCAGCACCTTCCTCTGCTTCAGCACTCGAAAGATTCCAAAATCAAGTATTTGTTGGCTCGGCCCAAGAATCGAAAGCCCCTGCAGCACCACTTACTAAAGAAGAGAAGGAGCGGGATAAGGTGCTGAAAGCCTCAATTTCAAGAGCAGTTGCCGAAGCTATATCCAGAGTAGGAGATACAGAATCATAGGGAACAAGATAAGATAAGGAAGCAAGATATGGAGTAGGAACAAAAGAAGTGGTTGTTGGAAGAAGCAGTGTTGTCTCTGGGAAAACTCTTTTCTTTTCAATCAGGGTTTCCGGCGTTACTTGAATAATAGCTTCAGCCCCGAGAGTAACCCTTAGATCCCGAACCGAACGCGAAGCTGTCAACTGTTTCAAGAGAATCAAATGGATAATCAGCTGTATCTAAAGCGGGTTAACACTTGACTTGCTCCAGCCCCCCCCTTTATGTAGAACTAATCTAAGACACACCTCAGGAACTTCATTATAACAATCACACTCCACTTATTGTCTCGCAGTAGCTCCTTGTCATAGAGAAGGTGTTGTCGACTCTCAAGCTGAGTCAACTCTTCGATTCATTTAGGAACTGGATGTAGATGTAAAGTCGGAATAGAAACTCCTTGAAACTCCCTTCCCGTCAACAACTCCCTTACCGTTTAGGCAATAAGAATTCCATGAATTTCCTCTCTCGTTCAGTTGAGTTTGGAAATGATGGTTAAGTTCTAGTTTCATCCTAGTCCACAAGAGAATCAGAAGAGCACAATCAGTTAGTAGTGACTTGGCGGACCTCGACCAGAAACTGCATTTCTACCTATGACTTCACTATATGGGGAGAGTAACCTATAACTGAGGAGAGCTATTAATAAAGCTCGGCTGAACTACGTCCTGTGTTCGGCAGACAAGTAATGTATAATGGCAGACAGGGAGTTAACCCGGAACAAAAGAGAATAGAGAGGCATAAGCTGTATCAGGAGTCTTAATTCTAACTCTCTCACATAGTAAACAAACGCTTAATCACACTAACTCTCTAACATACTCAAACTACAGGAGAAAATCTCAATCACTCATTCTAGAAAAAGTAAACAAACGCTCAATCACACTCATTCTCACACATAGTAAACAAACATCTTACTCAATTCAACAAGTGGAACTAGCACTCCTAACCCCGCAAACAACTCGCTCACTTATCCCGCGTAAAGAATTCTTTCCGTTGCTAGCTTAGCTTGTTCATTACTAGAGTGTCTCGCTAATACATGATTTCCCGTTCACCCTAACTCTTGCGCTGTTGCTTGTTCCCTTACTCGCTTACGGAGCTTAACTAAAAACTAACTCTATTCCGCCTTACGAAGGCTACAGCTACGCCCCTTCTCCTTCTGTTGAAAGCCCATCCAACATCCCATTTCATAGCTACTCCTCCAATAACGCATTGATCCTTTCGGCCATATGCCCTAACAGAAATGGGGATGAAGACTCGTGGGTAAGTTCCACTTTGACTCCAAGGAGTTTTCACACTTCTGTCCTTCCTGTGAACCTTAGAAACATGTTGTCGTTCAGTCGTCTTGCGTCACGAGTCGCCTCATGCTGAGGTGAGGGAACAAAGAGAAGTTTCCAATTTATCATTCCAGCGAAGGAAGTCATGAAATCATGGATGCCATAATCAGGCGGCCAGGAAACATAGAAACTAATTATTCTCACGCCATCCGTTGCATATTGTTGCAGGAAAAGAATGAGGAATTGATGAAGCCTATACATTAGCAGCCATGCACCAAATGGAGAAAGATGCATATGTGCAGTTGTCGAGGCAGTTAACTCAGACCTTAGAAGCCTAAAATACAAGTAACACACATTTGATTGAGTACCGGAGCGGGAAAGACATTGCTTACTCAGCGATAAAATGATGTAAACAGCCTGCCTTGGAATACAAAGTAGTGGAAGGGGGGAAATTCAAAGACAGAAGGCACAGCAAATTGAAGTATTCCGCCCATAACCTCCATCAAATCAAAGGCATGAGCACCGTCTTTAGTAGTAAATGACATTTGCTATGATCTTATCTCACTAGCGCATCTCGTCTCTTTCCCTAAGGTTGGATTTGATGAATGTTCACTCGTTGCTAGAGCAAAAAAAGCGAGGGTTGGCTAAATGACAAGAAAGCCCTAAAGAAAAAGCCTTCATTTCATCGCTCTTTCTTAGTGTTTTGAAATCGCCCCTCTTTTGATCTAATCTCGACCTATGGCATCCATCTCTATCACCAATATCGTAACCATGAGAGTGGATAGTTCCAACTTCAACTGATAGAAGCTTACTCCGGTCCGCCCCCGCATTTGAAAAGCGCTCTGGAAAGGAAAAGCTATAGATCACAGGCTCTAAAAGAAAAGGGACGCTTGCTAAGCAGCTTGTAACTTGACTTTATAAGCAATAGAGCCGATGAGCCTTGTAGGAGTTACGGGAAGTTTCTTCAAAGCTATCCGCGTATAATAGAATAGGTTTCAAGTGAGAATAGAAAGAATGTAGGTTTCCAGCGAGAATAGAAAGAATGCCCTTTTCCCCCGCCCTTATAGAATTGGATCTTTATTTATAATATAGTGGATTTCTCATATAGATATGGTGAATATTAGAAAATGGTTCTATACCTTTATTGCTCACTTTAGAACTCCCCTTTTTGTCTCGTACCTCCGATCCTAAGCTAACTAACCATCAAATCGGGCATAATCAACAGGAGAGAGCCCAGCAAGGGTTACGAGAGTAGTGGATGATTGAACAATTACCTAAACTCGAGCAAGGTATGGGTAGCAACGGTTACTTATTACCTTACGCGCGCGTATTCTATGTTATCCAGCCACCTTTCTCACTTGAGTACCAAAGCGCCTATGCGCCTATTCGAATCTGTCTATGAGAGTCTATAGGTCTATAGAGTGCCTTCTTTTACTTACTAACTAATAGAAATCAAACAGGTAAAAGCGCTGGCTTTCAGCACCTTTATTTCGAAAGCGGAAAGCGCGTGTTGTTGCAAGAGAGTGTGCTTTTCCACAAAGACCCGAGTACCGAACAGGAGAGCACTTCAATTTTCATAGATCAAAAAGTGCAAGTGGGAATTTGTATACTTTAGTCAGCAGTTCTCAATAGGCTTAGCCGCCATTCATCAGTGGAATATTCGATTTGTTCCAGTAGCTCAGTCATTTTGGAATTCCTTTCTATAGTCCAGGATATAGGAAATAACATCTATAAAGAGTAGCCGGAACCGGTGCTACACAAAGTAACTCGGGTTAACCAGAGGAGTCGCTCACCCACCATCATCCAATTCGCTTTCGCTTTGCATCTTCAGGTTATAACAGCTCCGTCTGTTCAGTAGTGCATTTGCATTACGGGGATAGTTTCTTCCGTGCTCTGTTCAATGTAGTAATTTCTCTATAGTCCTTATTTCCAACTAGTCAATTCAATATTCAAAGGCTTTCAGCACCTCTTATTTTCATAGTGTTTTTTCTTAGTGTGGGATGAGTGTAGCATATGAGCTTCTCTTTCTTCTCTAGTATGTCTTCTCATTCTGTTTTCGATTCCACTACTGTGATGCCCTTTCCTTTTTTGGTCTATGTCGGATAAGGTTCATTTGCTTTTGTTTCAGGGATGGACCTGAAGCTAAGTCCCACCTCCCCAAGCCCTACCTCGTTTCCTGGATCTTATTTATAGCCTATTTCCAAATAAAAGATGATGAATAAAATGGATCTTACGTTAGATGAGGATCTGTTCTAACGTTGAGACATGAGGCAGAGAGGTTCTTACGTTTCCATCAAAGGCTGGATTGACGTCAACGCGGGTCTGTTCCCGAGTAGGGGTTTAGCGGATCAATCATATAAAATAAAGAATCAATAAGAGTGAATGAAATGATAGAGAGTAGACGACGCGGATCTATCTCTTAGAATCCTGCGAAAGAAAAGAGCAACTCCGCTGAGCTTTCTTGCTTAAGGCGATCAGTCTCATCCATATCAATAACCGATGTCTATGCTATCAGAGAATCTACTCAGGCTCTGGGTGAAACAACCACTGCGATTGCCTTTGACCATACCTTGACCTATGCCTATGCCACCTATGCCTATATTAACCATCTTTGAGTTTGGGATCCAGATCGAATAGTGCCAAAGGGTTTAGTAGCTTCAGTATAGCCGGTTTCTTCCGGTAATTCTTTTGATGAAGCAGTCGTCAATGAAGAAACACATGGTTGAGTCAGTCGAAGAAACAAAGGCAGGAGCAAAGGTATAGACACCAGTAAATCCAGCTGCAGATGTTTTAGTCGACCGAGCAGTCGATCCTGTCGATTCATCAAAAGTAGATCTAGAACCTGCTTCCCTACCACTATCCATACCAATAGCAGCATAAGGCCTCGTTAGAAATCCTCTAGCAGCAAAGGTCGTCGAGCCTACAGCAGCACCACCTAAAGTTGCAAAGCAAGTAGCAGCAGTGAAAGTAACAGTAGGAGTGAGCTATCAAATACCCAATTCCCCCCCATGGATCCTGGTCTATAATTTCTCTCCCAATTGTCAGTGGGTTATATTTTGCTGTTTGGATCAGAGTGTCACTTTTGGCTAAAAGCTATCTAAAACTCTAGTGTGGTCAATCTACATATTGATTCTCATATGCGTTTATGGGTTTTCTAGTTCCGCGGATGTTTTATTGATCAAACTCATTGGATGCAGCATTTCCTATTCTATCTGGCCAGCTCATTTCTCGCTGCCCTTTCCGAACTTATGAACAGGAACAGAACCCCTTTCATTCTCTCTTTTCATATATGAGAACTTCTGCCAGCTTTGCTGCCCTTTATGAATCTACTTCACTGTCAACCTGAACTGGCACCGAGGAAACTTTGACTTACTTACTTACTTGTCTGCTTGTTTAGTATAAGCTTGCCTATCCGTGTCTTGTCTAGCTGTCTAGTAGTAGCTTGACTCAACGCAAAAGGGCAGCGAAGAATGAGCTGGGTAGTGGATTGGTCTTGTCGGTAGTGGTTCAATTCCTCTTCTTATGGGATCAAGTATTTAGTTCAGTAGCAGCAGACTTCCAGTTAAGAGGGACAGGTGAAAACCAGAGTATCCAAGTAGTAAGTAAAAGAATGCCAGGCTAGTATCACAAGGTAGGCGAGGTAGACTACATCTAAGAAGCTAGGATGCCGGGAACAAGTATAGGCCTTGAGAGCGGGAACTCAGATCTAGGTCCAGGTCCTGCAGTTAAAGAATAAGGAAAGGGATCTATTTTTGAGACTTTAAGCGAGGATAGCTAGAATCAAAGAAGGGAGCTACAGACTCGGGGTAGGTATTCTAAGTTTGAAATGAACAAGTAAGGCAGTCGGTCTGGAGTCAAAGAGTTGAAACTGGAGAATGGTAAAGCAAGTAATTGTTGGTGTGCTACAGGGGTTAGCAGTGATTGAATTCTAACCTCTAGTAGTTGAAGTTTAAGAGACAGGGCTTATAGTCAGTATAGTCAGAGTAAGGCTCCGGCTCATAAGTAGGTGCTGAAAGCCTAGTGCTTCTAAGATGATAACAAACAACTGGGAAATCGATTACTAACTATGAGAATAGAACCGGGGCAAACAAGACCTTAACTCGAACCAGGGGATTAAACCGGTGCTATCAATAATCGAACTACTGGCTACTAGGCTTACTATCTTTACTTTCGCTCTTCAGCAACTGTATTTAAGTCTATCTTTCCTTAACTCAAATCCTTATTCAAGAGATCTGGCCTAAACTCCTCTCCCCAAGCCTTACTTATTAGCTTCTAAGCCCGCCTCGCCTGTCTTTCACTCTGAAACCTGCTACTGACAATATCTCCTCCATAACACCCAGCCTTTATCTAATAGCTCTAAAACGGAAAATGCCTATTCCAATGAAAAAACAAGGGCAGCGAAGATGGGACTTCAATTGAATCTATTTCTATTTTCACTCGCCTACACCTTACTTGAGAACTGCTTCGGGCATGAGCTACTGCTGCTAGGGTTAAGAAGTAGATTCCCTTTTGCTACTGTTTGTTGCTAGGGGGCCAAGACGACAAGGAACTACTAAACAAGCCGACAAGCCGACAGACAAGACGACAAGACGACAAGGAACTACTAATGTTCCGCGGCAGTCCGGCGGGTGGCGCGTCAGTAGTGTCGCGGCAGAGATACTAATGTTACGCGTCAGTCGTGGCGCGTAGGGTAGTTGGGCTAATGAACAAGCAGACAAGTCACTACTAGACAAACAGACAGCCAAGTAACTACTAGACAAGACACGTATAATGTGGCGCGTCAGGGACAAGACGACAAGGAACTACTAAACAAGCAACTACTCAACAAGCAACTACTAACGTTGCGCGTTAGCGAGTTAAGCGCGTTAGCGAGTTAAAACCGCGTAGGAGTGTCGCGGCAGTGTTGCTATTCCGGTGTAGCGGCAGTGTTGCTCGTGTCGCGGCAGGAGTTGGACTTGTTGTGCGGCAGAGAACTTGTTACGCGTCAGTCGGGAACAAGCCACGTATAATGTGGTGCGTTAGCGAGTCCCTAGCGTTAGCGAGTTAAAAGCGTTAGCGGGTTAAAAGCGTAGGGTAGTTTCGCTAATGAACAAGCTACTGCTAATGTAGCGCGTTAGGAGCCTGGAGTTAAAGCGTTAGGGAGCTAAAAGGCGTTAGCGAGTTAAAACCGCGTAGGAGTTGAGTTCTCGTGTCGCGGCAGGGCAGCGAAGATATTGAGCTGGCAAAACAAGAACTAGAGATCGAACCAATAACAATAAGGAGCAAACACATAACTGAAACTTCCCCTACCGACACCAAACCTGGTTTTCCTGGCTATCCGCCTTTACTAACGAGCTCTAACTCTTGGAACACTCCTGGCAGTTCACTCTTGTAGTTGTACCTAGCATTCCACCAAGTAGACAAGCAAATATGTATTGCTGTATATGGTAGGGGTGCCGATCAGAATGAAACTCCGTGTCTAAGACAACAGCCGTCAAGTCAGAAATCCACCATTACTGGCAGTACCCGAATCAAAGTATAACATCATAATTCACCTCATTCGTACAAGAGTTTACCCCCTTCTCTGACAACCTAGCGCAGTTGGATTGGATAGGAAGTAAGAATCCCCCCTTACTACAATAAAGAATTGGGAAAGTGCCTATAACACCTAGGCTTCCGTCCCCTGCTTGAAGTTTGTATTTCCCTATCAAGATTAGTTCCTTTCTTTGATTCCCTTATTGCTTTATAGCATTCTCTAACTACTTATTGGAATTATTTAGTTAACCTGTGAGTCTGCCATTCCTGGCCTGGGGTTTCAACCCAACACTCCGGTCTATCAGGCTATACGCCCTTGCCTCCAAGCCATGACTACTAGGGGCGAGAATGAAATCACGGCTAACAACAATAGAGCACTACCCGCATAGACTACCTCTATTACGGATCAAAGCTATGAATAAGGGCAGTGAATAAATGAGCTGCCAAGCTCCAACTTCTGATATGCTAATTCGGAACTCAGACTTGAGCTAACAATATAAGAAGAAAGAGGTGAACTTTGTTCGGCAGAAACACTCCAACTTGCTCATTTGAAATAGCCCCTATTGATCTTGACCTTTGATTTTCTTGCTCGGTTGAAAAAGACCTTTCCTTATTTGGAGATGGAAATATTCGCCCTTGGAATGAATTGGTCCCACTTCAAGAATAGGGCGTGTGAGAACGATAACTTCGAATACCTGCCCCTTCAACCAATAAGTGATCCCACCATCGGTAGTACGGTTGAGGAAGCGAAAAAAGCAGTCATAGTACTTTATTTACTTTATTAGGTAGAGAAAAGCCTATCGAAGTCTACTCTTCCCCTTCCTTCTATATGGGAGCTTGCATTGATGCCATCTTTATTAGCTTAGGATCTCTGGGTCGTAATACTTTTCTAATAGCCGCCCTTTCTTGCTTTTGTAAAGGGAGAAGTTCTTTGTCCGGCTTTCGAACAAGCAAACAAACAACGGAAACAAACAAGCAACGTATAAAGCAATGGCGTTCCGCTCACTACAGCGCGCTTATGAGTAGTGAGTTAAGCGCTAACGGGAATTATTAGCTGCTCTGATATTAATGTTTAAGGAAAGTCAACAGTTAGTTTAGACTGATTTATGTTACTATGTTATCCAATCTTTAACTAATATTCCATTATATGAAACAAGCAGTGAAGTGTTGTTACGATGTTACATAAGTCTACATTCCATTCTTTCTGCTCACAAAGTCAATCAAGTATGAAGACCAAGTGCTAACGGAGTTTTGGAAGCAAAGCGGTGTTCTGAGAAGTTGAGATCGGAAAAAAGAAGAAAGCTTACATACTGAATCTATTTAGGGGTAGCTTCTTATAGGGTTTTCTTAATAGGGAGAGCTTCTAAATAGGGAGAGCTTCTAAATAATGTGTATGGTTATTTTTTATTACTTCATAGGGGTAGCTTCTTACTAGGTAGGGGGGTCGCTTCTAAATCAAGTTATGGAACAAGCAATGCAGTGTTGAGTTGCTTTCCCTATATAAGATGTCAGTGAGGATGCGCCAAGACGACAAGGAACGTATAATGTGTAGCGTAGGGCCAAGTAACGTATAATGTTACGCGGCAGTTGCTATTACGTGTCGCGGCAGAGAACGGGTTACGCGTCAGTGTTGTTTTTGCGTTAGCGAGTTAAAGCGCGTCAGTCGTTTGGCGTCAGTAGTGCCTCGTGTCTAGGCAGGGCCGCTCCAATCAAGAGCTGGGTTCTTCTCATCATATTCAAGGGGCTGGGGCTATCAAGCCGGCCTTACTCAAAAAGCACATTAGTCAGGTCGCTTGTTTCCCCCACTCATTGAAGATTCTATCTAAAAAAGAGGGTAAACGGGGGATACTCAAGTTGCTATCGCTGCTTCCTCTTTGGTTTAAACGGCATGAAGCTCATCTTCATTGACTGACTCGGAAATGAGCCCGTAACCCGAGAAGACGGACTGAGAAATTCCTGACTCGTTGGTTTTAGTTAAGGTATATGATCGGGATAACTAAGCTTTCCACCCATAGCTTTCCCTTCTTGTGATTCAGCACCGCCATTGCCAGGTTAACCGTAGCCAGAACGAGAAGTTGCCAGAACACGATAATAGGAAACTTTACCAGCCTGTAGGGACTTTCATCAATAACCTATAGTTCCACTTACCAGACAAAAACCCTATACAGTAAACGTGCTTCACTAACAGTTGAATTACTACCAATGCTATCAGATCGATGTCTGCACTTCGTAGGTCAAGGCTTGTGAAATCCCACTGGAGCTATTATCATTCCGGAATATGGATCCTTGCGCCTTTCCCATGAGAAAATACTGTTTCGATATCCAAAATATCCATGATTATTTGCTCTTTATCCAATAACCTGAAGTTGGGTCTTTGTAAGAATAGAAAATCTCTTTAGTAGTGCAAGCTGTAGTTATTTTGATAAGCTTCCCCAGCTCTTGAGCTTTGAATGAAATAGAGACACCACTTAGAAGTATGAATCATCCCGCCATCAAGAGCGCCTCCACCATCCACTGTAGTTACATATTTCTCGTAACAACTCACTACCTTTTCTACTTTTAGATCCCATATGAGATCATCTTTCAAACTCGAATTCTTAGGCCTCTGATCCATTAAAAGACTTCTAATAGAATGACTTGGAATAGGACGAATAAGATCTTGGCACACTATATGAGTATAGCTCCCCTCTTTCTATTAGGTCCAGATTCTTTTTAATAAACTCATTGAGTATTACCAGAGGATGACCCATTTCCATAAACACTTCTGTAGAAATACGGGGAACTCTATCTGCTAAAATAGATGTTGTTATCAAATGAGAGTTTACCTTTTCTACTTTAGCTCTCCTTTCCGTTTCATTTGTTAACTTCTCAACAACTGGAATTGCAATAAAGGCATCCTTCTGATGAATCAAGTTTACGTAAGTAGCCACTTTTGTCTTGCGCTTTTCCCTCTAACCCGTAGGGACCCGGAGAGTGACTCGATTTCTTTTCATAGAATTCTTTTCTTTTCATAACCCCCAATATTTCCGCTTAGCTTTCTTGCTGCTGGAAAACATGGCGAAAATCCAATCTTTCCATATAATCCTGCTAAGAAAATGAGAGAATTCTCACGTAAATGGGGAGAGCCCTTGGAGAGAGTTTCCTAGCTCTTACTAGAGGCATGGTGACAGCAAAAGGATCTCGTGATCAGGCAATCCATAGGCTCACGTAAGATCCGCATCGATCAGTGTTACGAACCTTTATTATATTAGAGTTCGTCTTACCCAGCCCGCCACCCCTTCTTGTTTGCAACCCATATTACGCTTGGCTTGATGCCAATCATCATTAGTCTTCTTCGACCACGGAAACTCGCTTTGGAAGGGAAGTCCTTAGGGCGTTGGTTTCATTCATTCTGGAAGGGGCATATTGGTGCATTGTCCCACCGGTATCCCCCCAAGCTAAGCTGCTGGGAAGCTATTTTCAATTCTGAGTCAGAGGCGTGCGCCGGGCGTCCCCCTCAATAAGTACTTCTATTAATAAGTCCAAAGTGTTCTTTCCCCCCAATCGTCTCTTTTCATAGATGGACTTTATAGAATCGGATGGCCAAACTCAAAGAGAAAAACACTAACAAACACTCTCCATCCTTTCTTATTCTTAGATTTGATACGCTATTTGCAGTGAAGTGCCTTATGCCGAAAATGGTCTTGCACATAATCGTCTTCATTCCATGCAGCTTTACTGAATGCCTTCTAGAACGAGAGTTAAGAAAGAAGGGCAGCGAAGAATGAGCTGACGACAAGACACTCAAATACTAATATAATAATAAACAAGCAAATAAGCCTTTGCCTTTGATGCGAGGGCAGCGGAACGATGGTATTGATTTCTGGATTGATTGATTGAGGGCAGCGGAACGATGGCTTTATTTCAGTCTGCTTTAGGTTAACTGACCACTCCAGTTCTTGCCCTTAAGTTAATTGCTGTAAGGTGCTTCAAGCCTAGTTGATTAGTTTCAGAGGCACCAGTGGAAGGGATATCCGGAGTTGAGAGTTGAATCCAACAAGCAACTACTGTAAGAAGTCAATATACCTAAAAACAGCGCGTGACAAGCAGAGCGTGACAAGTAACAACTACTACTAGGGGTGAGTTCAAAGAGCATTAAGTACGAGGGGTGAGTTCAAAGAGCATAAGTTTCAGTCGAGGAAAGGCAAGCGCTTAACGATTGGCTCGACTAAAGGAGAGGAAGAAGTTGGTCCATAGCTGTGCCTTTGTAGTCGTTTTTCTCTTGTTAAAGAATGATTCCTTACCTGTTATAGCTGGATCTTCACTGCTTACATCTATAAGAAGGCTCACACAGCATAATCTAAGTTATTCTATACATACCGATAATAACCAATTCAAATCACCCGTTAAAAGAAAGGGAGATTGAGAAGATGTCCTAGGGAGTATAGGGAAGCCGAGAGAGAAGCCATATGGGAGAGGGGGGTAGCTGAAAGAGAAAACAGATATAGGGTACAGGGTAGAACAAAGATAGGATATAGGGTGGAACAATGATAGGGGATGGGGCAGCTCACAGAGAAAACAGATGATGGGGGCACCCGACAGAGAACACGGAGCAGCCACTAAAGCAAAGCAGAAAACACACGCAGAAAAGAGAGAGAAACATACTATTTATTTATATATCATTTATTTCTCATTTATATATATATATGGATATGGAAAGAAAGTATGTGCAATATGAGATATGGAAAGAAAGTATGTGCAATATGAATGAATTCGGTGCGCCAAGCATAGGTAAAAGAAAGAGACAATGAAGGTGCGCCAAGTAGTGGTCAAAGTCACCAACAACAAGAACCGGAACTGGAGAAGGTGCTGAAAGCCTAAACTTATTGCTAATTCTGATGTTTCTTACCGAACCCACCTCTTCGGTTAAGCCTTAGCCTTTGACTCTATCTTCCTTGCCCACCTCGACTATGGCTCCTATGCCTTAATTCTTATCCGTAGTCTTCTACCTTCTAGAGCAGGACTCGCTCTTAACTGCATTCCTATATCCCAAACCTCTCTTAGTAATCTACTTTCCTTAGTTTTATGGGGAAATACCTATAATCTTATCTTCCTCGTTCAAGAAATGCATTTATTCCTAACATCTTGGCCGGACAGGAAAGGTTCTCTATCTCCACCAACTCCTGCGGGACAATCGGGACATTCAAAAGCGGACTTCCGAACTCTCCTTTCAGAACCGACCCGAAATGATTAAGTCGCACCGAACCTAGTCGCACCCAAAGCAAAGAGACTCGTATTAAGAGCCAAAAACACTCTCCTCTCCTCAAGCTAGAGGATAAAGATACCGCGCTGAAGTGAGAAAAGAAGAGTTTATTGCCTTAACCTTGAAGTGAAGCGGAGTTGAAGTTAGCTCCGTAGGCTAGTTAACGTAGGTCTTACCATGAGAATGAATGGCCTTTTTTCTATTAAATGCTATGCTATAGGGAGTTAAGTTACATTCCTAGATGCTTATATGCGATGTGCACTAGATTCAATCAAATCTTATGTGCGAGATAGAGAGCCTACTAAGCAATCTTATATTATCTTATCTTCTCAACACAACAAGCAAACGCTGCTACTTACTTACCTTCTTGTACCCTTCTCTAATTGTATAACAAATTATAGAACTAGCCAACTATTAAACTAGCAAGGGCAGCGAAGAATGAGCTGCTTGAGCTTCTGGAACTATACATAAGTACTTATTTATACTTAGTGGGCGGCGCACTCCTACCAGCGAGCTACCTACAGAAAAGAGCACTCCAACCAGCTTTGTTCCCTTTGCTTTCCTTTCCTTTCCTTTTGCCTACCTTACCTATACTTCTTTGGAAGACCTATCCTCTCGAAGTGAAGAATTGCGTCTCAACCGCTCCTGCCGCTACACATTAGGAGTGACTTGGCCGACCTGGCAATACTTCCACTCAATTCTGTACTTCCTGCTTTCCTTGCTGGTTCCTTTCTTTAGTATTCCCTCGCTGCCCCTGTTCCTTCCCTATAGATAAACCTGTGCTGGTCCTGCACCTTCTTTCGGGATTCTATTGAAATGAAAACCTTACTTATAGCCTATATAGAACCTGTCCGGATTCCTTTGTCATAGGAATGAAACGAGCCCGACACCCCTTAACTACCATAACAAGTATTTCGTACCTACCAACCAACAAGCTACTACGCCCACCTCTTTTCCTTGGTTACTTCTTTACTGGATTGATTGATTTAACTTACCTGCCTGTCCTAGGTATAGCAGAAGGATATAGGTGACTAGTGGAATCGATTGCTGCAGACATAAGAAGAGAGTTTACCGGAGTAGTTAACTTCTAACTCGAGCAGCTGATTCTCTTGAAACTATCTACTTTACTTCCTCACCTGAAACTATAACATCTATTTCTTCACCAACACCTCCTATGTGTTTAGTCAGAAAACTGGGATTATTGCAGGCTGTATTGGAGCCTATTACTCCTATCTGGAAAGTCGGAATGAAATAAAAAGTTGGAATTAAAGAATTTGTTTACTACGGTATCGGAGCCAGAAGAGCGGCCCTGCCGCGACACATAATAGCAACTGCCGCTCCACGACTGACGCGCTTTAACTCGCTAACGCTTTTAACTCGCTAACGCACCACATTAGTAGTGGCTTGTTCATTAGTAGTTGCTTGTTTAGTAGTTACTTGTCCCTAACGCTTTTAACTCGCTACCGCTTTTAACTCGCTAACGCTTTAACTCCAGGCTCCTAACGCGCTACATTAGCAGTAGCTTGTTCATTAGCCAAACTACCCTACGCGCAACCCGAACACTACTGACGCGTCACATTAGCCAACTAACTCCTACGCGCCTTTTCGCTCACTGACGCTAAACATTAGCCTACTAACTCCTACGCGCTACATTAGTAGTAGCTTGTCGACTTGTCTAGTCGTGGCTTGTCGACTTGTCTAGTAGTTACTTGTCTGCTTGTTTAGTAGTGTCGCAGCTCATTCTTCGCTGCCCTTGTTGAAGCCTCGGAAGTGGGATGGAAGTCCTAGAATCAAAGAAAGAAATAGGAATCCAAACACTGATACCAAGACAACAACCATTAGATACTAGGATCGAACTAAGTAAACCGAGCCTTACTACTCGAATAACACAGGCCAAGCAACGCCCTATTCCATGTCCCAGCAGACCAAGCCCTACTACTCGCTCCAGATGCCACGCCTTACTGATCTAGGTACATCCCCAGCCTTACTCGCCCGTAGACCAAGAACTCATTCGGGTAGTCAATTTCTTAGAATTATTCTCTTACATTACCAACTATTCTATTACTCGATTACTTATACTCAAAATAGAGACTTGCTTCACAGCACCTAAAGCAGCCTTTCCTTAAACAAATCCTATGTTCGCCTACGAGACCAACACTCCTTGATCTCAATCTTACTTCGCCGGCTATTAGCCAGTCCTTTTCCCAGAGACCAACTACCAAAATGGATAATACCAACTAGCAAACTAAAGACAGGAATATGGAATCCAACTCGTGCCTACAAGAATAGAAACTGCGCCTCTAATACTTTCTCCTATAATAAGGAACAGAAACCAAGGCTAACATTAATGGAACTAGAGACAGGGGATCTAACAAGTCACTCTAGTTCTCTCGGGTAGGAATGTAAGAGCACTGAGGAAACCCTCTTTCAGAATCGAATTGACACATAGGAAACTCTCTTCTGTTCTGTTATTGTATTGAGACTATCTATGTGCTATTGATACACGCAATAGTTAGTGGTGTTCATTGCTACCTATGCCATTGATACATCATTGATACACCATTGCTACCTATGCCATTGATACATCATTGATACACCATTGCTACCTATGTGCTATTGATAAAAGCAATATAGGCAGGGTTGTTTCGTTCCTAAGGTTGATCGCATTAACCTACGAACATTCACCGCAGCGCTGCTTTTGTTAAGGAGGAATTATTCCATTATCATTGCCCAACCCCGAGAACTGTTGCTTGCCCGTGCTTTCATTCCCGCTTGCCCACTCCTTGGTTCAAACCTCAACTCCCTTCTTTGGTTCTATCTTCTAATTGTACCTTGCATTATTGAACTAAGCGATATCAGAGTGAAACAGATGAGTATGGGAATGAAACACAGAAGTCAGGATACATCGACTTATGATTAAAGAATGATCAAAGTACAAAATAAGAATTACGGAACAGTAGCAAAGAATGAGAAAATACTCGACTTAGTGAGAGTTAGAGAGTCGTTAGCTGCTTAGTTGCTTGCCTGTATTTTAGTTACTTAGCCCTATGTATGAGTTTGGGTCTGCCACTACTGCGCGTGTTAGAGAGTGAGGTTTGTATCTTACGCTCCTATCTGCAATTCTTATGTCAGAGAGTTAGCCCGGCCACTCTTTTATCTTATTCTTTTAGTTGTACCTTCCGTTCTTTGCCTTTAGTGTTACTATCAATTCTGTAATTCCTTATTATTAGTTAAATTCTTAATGGGGTGTGTTCAAATGTTTATTATGAAGTTGTTCTCTTGTCAGCACGAGTTCAATTCCTACTTACCACGCCCGGAGTGAATTCAGAAATTCCTACTTGTTAGTTTGCTTCTTATGTCTTAGTTCAAATCTTATACTAATGACTTATATATTCTTGATTCCTAGGCTCTTAGCACCTTGCTATTACTAAAGTTCAAAGCTGAGACTAGCTACCCATATTCTGTATTCCCGATATAACTTATACTGCGTTCGATTATTGTACACCGATACTTCATTATGTCTTACTGCCCTGATAAGCAATTCTTTGACTACTTATTGGAATTCTGATCTCTGCTCACTAATCCCCTTCTTCTACTTATGAGTTTGGTTCTATGCTCTACTACCCATATCCTGTATGCCCTGTTGGATTCTTATCAGCACCAGTTCCATTCTTTTCAGTAGCGGCTCAATTCTTTTATTAGCACTTATGGAATTATATATTATAAGATAAGTATTGGTGGGCACTTAGTGGAGTTTTCAAGTAAAGAGAGACATACTCATATGCAATAGTATAAGGCTTTTAAGCAGTGATTCCATCCTCTGACTTATGAGTGGAATTGCTAGTTGCTTTTTCCATCTTATAGGTAGTAGGCGAATTCTTGTATTCCCAGTTCCATTCCATTAGGTAGTAGCTTATTCTAATAGCCTAAGTCGCATCCCAATAGTCAATAGTAGTAGCGACAGACTGCTTCGTTATAGTTAAAGCCTTATAAGCACTAACTTTAGGTAGTGTTCGATTCCCTATTCTAATAGAAAAGATCTGGATCAGCAGCTATAGCCTAAAAAGCACTAGTGCTATTCGAATAAGTAGTGGTATCGGCCTTGCCTGTAGCTGTATAAGTCTTATAAGTAGGAGTCGCTTTCCCCAATTCTAGTTATAGTACGAGAAGCACCTGTTGCATTCTTTCCAGTAGTGGTTTCGATCTTAGAGTTGGTTGCTAAGGACTGAAAGCGAGGATAGTAGAATGAGATTGATTAAAGTAAGACTAAAAGCAAAGGGCAGCGGAACGATGGCTGGGTATAATAAGGTGTCGGCGCTATGGGAGTTGGGAGCGGGCTCTAGAGATTCAAGAGGAAAGCTTGGCCCTACCCCAGTTCGATCCTTTGAATTAGTAGTTCAAGTAGTTAGGCACGGCACTTTGGATTTCTTTATATATAGAAGAAAGTACGAAAAGTACTCACTGCAGAATGAAAGCAAGGGTTCTGTGTTTGCTCTATCGGATGTATTGCCCCGGATCGATATTTAATGAATAAAAGGCGAGGTAGTAAGTCTTCTAAGCATTAGTTACAGAGCGAAACAAGGTAGGGCAGCCTCGTATGTAGCAAAGCAAGGCTTGCTGTAAGGTAGTGGGAATGGTTGCTAGGGGGCGGCAGAGTTACACCAAGGAGTATATCAGTGGTTTCCATCCGGCAGAGGTGGTTTTTTTCTTGTTAGCTGCGGTACTGGTCTTGTCCGTAGTGGTGCCATTCTGGTTCCTGTGGGGCAAGTCTCGATCCCCTGTTGTTAGTTCAAAAGCAGTAGTTGGCTCCCCAGTTCCAGGTAATAATCTAAGTAGTCTTAGTTTCAGTAAAGTTTGTATTGACCCGATCAGGAGATAGGGAATGAGTGACGAGCAAGGGTCTTATTTGTAGGAGTGCTATTCCTACTACTTAGGTTTCATCCAAGTGTTGAGCGCGAATCCATATATTCCCAGGTTCTTTCTTATACCTAATACAGCAGCGACTCTGCATACTAGTTCCGTTCCCGGTAGCATTGGTTCAATTACCGTTTTGAGTTAAGTTATTAGAAGCACTAGCCATAGAGCGGCCCTGCCTAGACACGAGGAACTACTGACGCGTAACCGAACAGGGCTCCTGCCGCCGAGATTAGGACTTCATAATAACGAGTTATAACTTATTTATTTGTTGTTGTTGCTATTGCTACCGCACAACGTCTTGCGCCGTTGCTTGGTGCAGTGACTTGGCCGTTACTTGTCTAGTAGTGTCTTGCTGGGTTCGGGCCCTTATTACTAGTCGAATGAGCAGCAAGCCCTTTCGAGTCTGGTATTGATAGCTATAGGCCGAGGCGTCTATAATATGTTCCTATTTTCGAGAACGAGGCTATGGACAGAAGAAGAAGAAACATAGCTAACCTGCCGCGACACAGCCGTAGTGTCTTGGCGGAATTGGAAGAAACTATGGCTGAAGAATAGAGACTATGGTAAGTGAAATGAAATGAATTTCTATGATTATTGGAGTGCAGAGTGCAAAAGAGGAGAATTCAGGCTAAAGAACAGACTGGAAGTAGGGCGATAAAAGCTTAGAAACTCCTTTCTTTGCCAACCTCTATTAGAATTCAAACTGGTGGACTTGTTTCTTGCGCTGAAGATATAACTGCGGATTCTGGAACTTATTCCTCTGTGTCAACTGATCCGTTCTTCAAGTGAATCAGTTAAGTCGACATCAGCTGTTTTAGAATCCTTAAATGAAAGGTTAAGGTGAATGCGAGATAAAGAGACTAAATAATCCTTAGAGACCCAAATCTGATCCTGCAATTCCATCTTCTGGTTAAGCTTCATAGCAAATAGATTTTCCTGCAAGAGGATGAACATGCAACGGAACAATAAGTTTGAAGAAGCAATCCGGATCCTGCTAGTAAGGAAGCAAAAGGTAGCCTGTCTTACGAGATAGATTGAAGCCTGTCTTACGAGATGACATAGATTTAGGAAGGGGTGAATCATCATAAAGAATGGATTTATTAGGGGTGAATCAGAAATCAAGTGGGGTAATAAAAAGAACTTAGATGCTATGATAGCTCTGCGCTCGACTCGATTGATTCAGCTAACGTTGGGGCAATTAATAACTTATATGTAAAAGATAGAGACTCAATTACTGTTTGACTCTAAGTATTAGGAAGTTGTGAATGATGTTTTTCTGCATTAGATTAAGTCTCTTGAGCACCTAGCCTAGTATAGATAGAAGTAAGGAACCCAACCCGGACTAATGCGCTGAGTAAAACATTCAAATGAAACAACTCCCTTCGCGTCCTTTACACCACTTCATCTTGTTGGGTCTTGAGAGCCTTAATCATGAAATTGAATCTCTTGAGCACTAGACCCACCTTCCATATTAAAGCGCAATTATCGGTAAAGGAAGCAAGCTGTCAATCAGGCAAGATACGTTACTTTCCATTCAATTATGAAATGCAAACGGAATTTATGATGATGATTCTGCAACAAACAGATCTAGATAGGGCTTCCTCTGGAACTGGAACTAGACTTTATACAGCAACGATCTTGATCCTGGTTATCTTACACTTGCTTGTTCCCCTCCACCCGGAAAGTAAGCTAGGCATCCAAAAAACCGGAAAGTAAAAGAAGATAGGCACCCCGCTTTCCATTCCATTCAAGTCTATTCTCTAAGACAAACAGATTAAAGTAGAACTCATACTTAGAATGATACAATTGAAATAGAAACTCCTGTAATTTCATCTATCCGTAAGCAAGCATAAGCAAAAGATCTTATTGCAGGGGAGGAATTGATGAGACTGTTGAAAGCGCCAATCGAGCTCCCTTAGCGCCCAAAGAGAGTCATGGATGGTCCTGTGACAAACTACGCTTCTGCTGAATCTGGGCACTGCTTCCTCTCTAATTACCTAATTCTACACTAAACTCCCTTTTCCTCTGATGTGATGATCCAGCAGATGATCTTGAAACTGATCTGAACTTGGAATATACTTCTATTTCTTATGCTACTGTTCCCAGATACTAAGAGAGCTTCTCTCATCGCCAATACTAGACGAAAGATACAATTTCTGAGATTGAATAACCTAAACTAGGTTTATTAACTGCACTTTCTAGTCTTATTGAGAACTCCTTAAGGTTCGTTAATACAATTAGAAAGATGTAGAATATGTAAGCAGCTGACACCAAAACTGTCTTTCCTGCCTTTATTCTTTAACTGATATCACCGCTAACCCTTGCTCGGTCTCATTCCGGCTATCATGCCTTTTATTCTTCTACTACTAACAAGAGATCTGTGGCTTGCTTGCTCTCAACCTGGCTAATGCCAACAAGGCTTGCTCTCATAACGGGGAATCCAACCTAACCCGCAGAAAGGGAATCGAACTGGTGATAACAAGATTGACCCCACTGACTGGGAATACCAATATGTTTATGGGAATCCAATTAGAAAGTAAGAAACTAGGAAGTCCCTACCAATAGAAGAATTGAGCTCATTAACGGAATTGCACTTAGCGATATAAGACAAGCAACTTGGAATTTAACCTAGTAGCCAGGGTAGAAGTGGGCAAGGACTGTTTGCCAAAACCTGTTTTTTGAATAGTCAATCTGTCTTTCAAGTATTTCATCTAGGACTCTAAAGTACTTCATCTAGGCTAGGGGAGTACCCGCTAGTATTGGTTATGATATGATTCTTATGCCCTTACTGAACTATGCATTCTATGCAATGCAACAAGGGATGCTAATAGAGTAAAAGAGACAAGTCACGCTGCTAGGCCAAGCTTATACTAGTCCAATTGGAATAAGAATAAAGGTACTCTCTAGCGCATTAAGAGATTAGAATAACACTATAGAAACCAAGGCCCGAACACTATGCTAATGGATTGAACTAACAACCAGGGATCGAGTACTGGAGATAGCAACTAGGGGTTTAGGGCAGTAGAGCGAGAATCAAACAAGTCATAATCGGAACCAGCTCAATATCTTCGCTGCCCTGCCGCTACACTTTTAGGATTCTATTCTGAGTATTGGTACTTTCGGTCTTAGATATACAGCCCTAAAGTCTTTTGCTCGAGGTTCACTCTTTCATTACTTAACTAGAACCTTGCTACACTAGCATCTAAGCACTTTCTTGTATTCTTCAACACCTTATTCCATTATAGTCAATTCATTATGAATTCTTATGTTCTATGCGTCACACATGGTTAGGCTACCCCGAACTATACCTCTCCACTTACCTTACCTTACTATACCCATTATTCTGATTTGTCTTATCCAACTACTCTACCTGTCATTACTACACACAAGCAAAAGCTGCACCTTTCCCGGAGCTTTGTTTGAGGCCGAAACTCTAAACTACGGAATTTGGCTCAGTAGTAAGGGGCTTTAACCCAAAACAAGGAGGAATAATTCAACCACTGCCAATAAGAATGCAATTAGTAAAGAATCATAGATTGATAAACATAAACGGAATCCGAGGCTGGAGCTAGAGATGATAGATCTAGGTCGGGCGCTCTAAACTCTCAACTGGGAATAAGTAATCGAAGACAACAACTCATAGTAGAAGACAAAAGCTAAGTAGCCGTGTAATAAAACTCTTGCTTCTAGGACCTTCTTACCACTAGAAGATTGAAACACTACCCAATAAGATAGTTCTATTGTTAATAAGAATATAGTTAATAAGAATCTGAAAGTAGGTCCAGCCTTACTACATGTATGTTTGTAGTTGTTGTTTGGTGGCTGCCGGGATAGGTATATAAGATGGAAAGAACGGGGAGGGCAGGCTAACTTACGTGTTTAGTTTCTCTGCGTCGATCCCATTACTAGTCAGTTCAATTCGAACTTGTCTGGCGTGTCTTTGCTCTCCCATTGCCCTACTACTCAGTGCAATTATGATACTTACCTGTTTCACTCTGATAACACTTAGGGCGCATTACGTACTATCTTAGATAGGTCCCTCAAAAGAAAGGTGGACTCGAAACTCGAAAGAATTGAAGTCAAAATGGAAGGTCTGTTCCCCCATACTGCGCCAGTCTGTTACCACTAATATGGAGTTATTTATTGCCACTGCGATTCTGATACCAATGAGTTTTATTCGCCCACAGCACCCCCACCGATGAGGTCGATTCGTACCCTTGACTATAAGTTGCACTTGTCTTAGCGAGGTGCCCCAGACAGAACAGAGGGTTTCCCCAGTGCCAATTCTCTTACGTAGCTCTGGAAACAATTATGATATTACAAGAAAATATAGCCATCTTCGCTGCCCTTGTTATCCGTCTTTGGATTACCTTTCTCCTGTTTCGGTCTTAGAAGCACCGGTTCCATTCTTTCTATAGGTGTTGTAAGTTTGGAATGGAAGTCAATCAAAGTTGAGGTGCCCAGGGGTAGAGAACGAGAGGCGAGGTATAGGCGGATACGGATAGCCAGCGAAGGCGTATATAAGACCTCAGTAAGTCAACCTGGCTGATATAAATATCCGTTTTTGTTTGATAGCTAGGCTAGGAAATATTGACTGGGATATAGGAAAGTAAGGGCAGACTTATTGGCTGGCTGGGGCTAAGGAATTAGAAAAAGTAGTTGCTTATGTGTTGGCCGACTCGCTTATGTGTATTATTGATGTGTTTAATCTATAAGCCTAGGTTGAAGAGTCAAAGTAAAGAAGAGCAGACTAATGGGCAGTAGGGCAAGGGCAGTGCAGAGAAAGGTTATTGTCCCGCCGCCTTGTAATGACCAGAATTGCCTGATTCTTATTGACCTTTCTTTAACCTTGAGAATGTCCTTCTGAAGCTACTGTTCGCGAGCCCGAGTTCACGTTTGCATAAGGGCAAATAGAGCCTACGAAAGTCCGTTTTGAAGGAAAGGAAGCATTAAGGGAAGTGTCATGTTACTCTGATATATAAGATGTGCACTCAATAATTGACAATTAGCAAGCAACTCGAGGTGCTGTGCCTCAAGCTTCATTAATGGCAACAAGTCTAAAGTATGCACCTAACTAACAATATAGAAATAGGTGATTTGGAGTTGAAAAGCAACAAGGCATATACTTACGAAATTAAGTACTTAGCGCACCCTACATCTATACAGTATGATTTCGTTCCGGATATCGAACTACCTTAACTGAGATGAGACCCGAGCCAAACACCCTAATTATTGCCTTCTGCAACAACATAAATGGCGCGGTATACTTAAGTCTCGTATCTTGAAGGAAGGAAGGAAGCAAGGAAGGAAGCAAGTCAAAGGCAAGCCGACAAGCAGGAGTGTGACAAGCGGGACAAGCTATTACTAATAAGGGGATTGAGCATAGGCCTAGCAACTACTAGGTTTCATCCCGAGTGTCAAATCCCAACAAGCACTAGGCGAACTGAAAGAGACTTAACCTGATGAACCTCTATCCTCTCCACTTAGTCTTTACACCTGCACCACTTGTTTCGGACCTCTATCTCTTGCCAATCAATACTAACCTCACTACGTTGCTTGCCTGATAGAAAATAGGTGAATTCTATTCCTGTTCCTGCTAGTAGTAAGCGGAAAGGTAATAATATAAAGCCCGCTTGCAACTGATTATCTTGAAACAACATTTTGGTATTAAGGGGGGAAGGGCCGCTAGTCAAAACGAGCACCAACACTCACCCTCGCGTTACAATTAGAACTTTCCTTACCTATTGCAGAGAATTGGTCATAGTAACTGGTACAACTGTAGGCAAGCAAGAGAGGCATAACTTCTGTGCTTTGAAGCGGGAAGTCAAGTTTCAAGTGAATGAGTGAGGTTATGAGGAGGGGCGCTAGCTCAATTCTTTATTATAGTAAGTAAAAGTATGAGAAGCAATAACTATAGTCTGTTTGTCATCCGTTCCATTCGTAGAAGGCTGTGTTGTAGTCTATTAGTCGGTTGTCAAGTCTTTCTTAATATAGTTAGCTTCTTTAACTAACAAGCCAGGGGAGTAATACTGAACCCAAGGAATCAAAGAATCACATAAGGCAATGTCAGTTTGAAAGGAAGGAGCAATAAAGAGAATTAGAGCAAGGAGGGGAAGTTTTCAACTAACAAGTGCCAGAGTGAAAGAAAGAAAGGAGTACCAGGCTAACTGACAAGATACAGATGCGGATGTCTGGTAGTAAGAATCAAAGACAGGAATGGTAGACTTAATTGCAGGGGTGCTGGGCTTAAACCCGGGCGCAAGTAAAGAATCAAAGACAGG